>JAUTDX010006256.1:0-44462 GCA_030844895.1 Ambrosia x helenae
ACACACACTTTAGGCAACTTTTGACATGTTACAAAAAGCCGCCAAAAAATTGTCATTATTTAAACTGTGTAAATATTGTACTTAACAATTAAAAATCTTAATAAAATAACATCAAAATCATAATCAATCATTCAAATCAATGACATTAAAATAATCCGTGTCTGAAATTGACTTACCCATTATATACAAATTATTATTAACATCTTAAAATTAACACACTTATGGAAATCAAGATGATGATTATCGATTAGTTACAATATGATTAAAGGAAAGTTCGTAATATCAAAATGAAAGTCGGTCAACAATGTTAAATGAAATTCGTAATATTAGTAACATCAATAAATAAGATTAAAAATCTTAATAAAATAACATCAAAATCATAATCAATCATTCAAATAAATGACATTAAAATCATCGCGTCTCAAATTGCCTTACCCATTATATACAATTTTTATTGACATCTTAGTAATCATTATTAGTTGTACAGAAAGTAACATTTTGAAAATTTATATTATCATTTAATTTCGTTGTTAAATTTGGTATGACGATTAAATGATTTTATTATTTGTTAAGGTTTATATAGTATTTTTGTGTCTCGAACAATTCTGCAAAATTGGAAATACTGTGCCTCGATTGACGTGATCGAGTAGGAATATTAATTTATATATTTGAATTATAAAAATGGAAGGATTGGTAATTGACGTGAATTGGTCAACAACGCTTAAAATTAGCACAATCAAACTCAAAGACATAAAGTCAAAGAATTGGACCCCCATCAAATTAACAAAAACGTAAAAAGTTTTTACTCAGATTTAGTCAACAATATTAAAATTTAAGGTCGTAATATTAGTAATAGCAATGAAAATTATCTTGAATACGTTATATATTTTAGGAAACTGTTAAATAGATTTAAATTATATTTATTATTAGAACAATAATAAAAGTGTAGGAAAATAAATGTACACTCTCATTTTGGATTATATTTAAATTATAAACTGTTAAATAGATTTAACATTGTTAAATAGATTTAAATAAATGTTTAAAGGAAAGTCGTATATGTTTAAAAAGAATATCGTTTCATGACAATTGATTAAAGGAATGTCTTTGAATTATAAAAAAGAGAAGGATTAGTAATTGACGTGAATTGGTCAACAACGGTTAAAATTAGCACAATCAAATTCAAAAACATATAGTCAAAGAATTGACCTCCATCAATTTAACAAAAATGTAAAATTAAAAATCGTAATATTAGTTTTAGTATTAGTAATATATACCTAATTTAATTCGTCAATAATAAATAAATCAAATTAAAATAAAAATCGTAATATTAGTATTTGTATTAGTAATATATTCGTAAATTAATTCGACCAATAATAAATGAATGAGCTTAAAAATCATAATATATAACATTAAATTCGGTCAACTATTATTAATGTCATTAAAACTCATAATAAATATCATTAAAAAATAAAATATCCTATTAATTGCAGGGAAGACCAATAATAATTCGAATGAATAGTAATATAAATAATATTAAACATAATTTCGTAAAGATAGATTAAACATAATTTCGTAGTAATATTAATATAAATAAATGAGATTAAAAAATCATAATAAATAACATTCAACTCGATCAATTATTATTAATGTCAATAAATAACATTAATTCTAACATACTAAAAATACATTAAAAAATAATTAAATCTTATAAATAAATGAGATTAATAATTTTAATAAATAATATTAAACATCTTAATAAATAACAGTAAAAATGAATAAATCTTATTAATTGCAGTCAACAATAATCATAATTCATAAACATAGTAATATAAATAAATGAGATTATCAATCTTAATAAATAAACTCAAAATCGTAATCGTTAATTCAAATAAATTACATTACAAACATAAAAAAATCGTAATTTTAATTTAAAAATCAATGACTTCTTGTGGTGGAACCTTTGTAACAAACAGCATATACTGGATTGAACACCATTTAAAGACACAATATTCGCCAATGGAAATATCTTCTAATTGAAGCAAACTAAAATCATAATATTAGTATTAGTATTAGTTAGTATTAGTAATTAGTAATATATTCGTAAAAATAGTAATAGAAAATTTTAATTCGGTCAATAAGATATAAATGAGATTAAAATTGAAAATCGTAATATTAGTTTTAGTATTAGTAATATATTCATAATTGAATTCGGTCAATAATAAATAAATCAGATTAAAATTGAAAATCGTAATATTAGTATTAGTATTAGTAATATATTCATAAATTAATTCGGTCAATAATAAATAAATGAGCTTAAAAATCTTAATATATAACATTAAATTTGGTCAACTATTATTAATGTCATTAAAACTCTTAATAATATCATAAAAAAATAAATAAATTCTATTAATTGCAGGAAAGAACCAATAATAATTCGAATGAATAGTAATATAAATAATATTAAACATAATTTCATAAATATAGATTAAACATAATTTCATATTAAAATTAATATAAATAAATAAGATTAAAAAATCATAATAAATAACATTCAACTTGGTCAATTATTATTAATGTCAATAAATAACATTAATTCTAACACACTAAAAATACATTAAAAATAATTAAATCTTATTAAACATAAATTCGAAAAAAGTAATATAAATAAATGAGATTAATAATTTTAATAAATAACATTAAATTCTGTCAATTATTATTAATGTCAATAAATAATATTAAACATCTTAATAAATAACAGTAAAAATGAATAAATCTTATTAATTAGCTTTAAGACTAATCATAATTCGTAAACATAGTAATATAAATAAATGAGATTATAAATCTTAATAAATAAACTCAAAATCGTAATCAATAATTCAAATAAATTACATTACAAACATAAAAAATCGTAATTTTAATTTGAAAATCAATTACTTCTTGTGGTGGAACCTTTGTAACAAACAGCCTGTGCTGGATTGAACACCATTTAAAGGCACAATATGCGCCAATGGAAATATCTTCTAATTGAAGCAAACTAAAATCGTAATATTAGTATTAGTAATTAGTAATATATTCGTAAAAATAGTAATAGAAAATTTTAATTCGGTCAATAAGATATAAATGAGATTAAAATTAAAATTAAAAATCGTAATATTAGTTTTAGTATTAGTAATATATTCATAATTTAATTTGGTCAATAATAAATAAATCAGATTAAAAATTAAAAAATGTAATATTAGTATTAGTATTAGTATTAGTAATATATTCGTAAATTAATTTGGTCAATAATAAATAAATCAGATTAAATTAAAAATCGTAATATTAGTATTAGTATTAGTAATAAACAAATTAGCTTAAAAATCATAATATATAACACTAAATTCGGTCAATTATTATTAATGTCATTAAAACTTATACTGAATAACATTAAAAAATAAATAAATTCTATTAATTGCAGGCAAGACCAATAATAATTCGTAATATTAGTTTTAGTATTAGTAGTATATTCGTAATTTAATTCGGTCAATAATAAATAAATGAGCTTAAAAATCGTAACATATAACACTAAATTTGGTCAATTATTATTAATGTCATTAAAACTCATAGTAAATAATATTAAAAAATAAAATAAATCCTATTAATTGCAGGCAAGACAATAATAATTCATAAAGATGGTTTAAACATAATTTCGTAGTAATATTAATATAAATAAATGTGATTAAAAAATCGTAATAAATAACATTTCAATTCGGTCAATTATTATTAATGTCAATTAGTATTAGTAATATATTCGGTCAACAATACTATTTTTACGAATAGTAAAACTAAAATCGTAATTTTAAAAATAAATGAGGGTTATTTCGTTCATAAATAAATGTTAAATTGATTAATAATCAATCATTAATTAATAAAAAATAAATGAGGCTTATTATGGTAAACTGAAATTCATATTAATATTAATATAAATTCGGTCAATTATTAAAAGATAGTAATAAATAACATTAAATTCAGTCAATTATTATTAATGTAAGTAAATAACAATAGTTCTGATTCAAATTTCAGATTAAATGACATTAAATTCGGTCAATTATTATTAATGTAAATAAATAACAATAATTCAGAATTAATGATATTAAATTCGGTCTAATATTACAATAATATTAAACATAGTTTCGAAAAACAGTAATATAAATAAATGTGATTAACTGTAACGTTCCTGTTGTGTATGTTTTTAGACAACAGAAATTTGTTCATGGCTTCAGCACATTCTGAATTAACACGTTAAAAAACAGCATTAAGAAATAAAGAATCATTTTTGAAAATTAAATAGGCATATGTACATGAAAATAACAAATATACCAAAACTGTTGCCGAAGGGTCATGCAATACCTTGAAGAATGAGAACCATTATGATAACACATAATAGCGTTTGTGTCTTCGGATCAAATACTGTTTTTTCAAATGTTAAAACATAGCATTACTAAATCCGATCGAATAGTAAATCCGATTCAATATATGTCTAAAAAAAACCGTCATGACAATAATTAAATTAACATAAATCTGATTGAGCGCAATCCTTATTATCCCTTTGTCACAAATCCGATTGAATATGTGTTTATCACAAATACGTTCATCACAAATCCATTTCATTAGAACATGTGATAAACACAAGAATGATTTCAAATGGTAATTAGATTATGAAATATTAAGAAGAATAAAAAAAAGTAACAATAGGAATCGATAGTATCTTTGTTATCCCTTTATCACAAATTCGATTGAATATTTTGTTTATCACAAATCCGTTTCATTAGAACATGTGATAAACACCAGACTGATTTCAAATGGTTATTAGATTAGGAAATCTTAAAAAGAATAAAAAAAATAACAATAGGAATTGATAGTATCTTTGTTATCACTTTATAATAAATCCGATTGAATATGTGTTTATCACAAATCCGTTTCATTAGAACATGTGTTTAAGAGAATGATTTCCATGTAAAAGAATAAGAAATTTCATTCGGTTTGATTTGTTCTTAATAATGTTAACAATAAAAAAAGTCAAAATAATAATAGGAATCAACATTAGAAGAGTAGTTTGGATGTTTACCTTTAATCAGTTGTGGATAATCAACAAATGATGCAAGGTGAAGAAGAAAGATTGGAAGATTTGTTAGGAAATTAGGAAGAATATGAGAGTTTTGATATGGAGAATGAAAAAAAAAGGTTTTTTATAGTCATAATTTGGAGCTCCATATTAGTTGTTGGATAACAAATGATGCAAGGTGAAGAAGAAAGATTGAAAGATTTGTTAGGAATTAGGAAAAAATATGAGAGTTTTGATATGGAGAATGAAAAAAAAAAAGGTTTTTATAGTCATAATTTGGAGCTCCATATTAGTTGTTGGATACCTCAAATCCTCTCTAAGGCTTGATTCAACCCAAGTGACCTCAATTATTATATAGATAGATAATATAATAATATATATAAACAATAATAATAATAATAATAATAACTAGGTATTAGTTGTCCGTTGCTTCGCCGCGGGTGCGGCTGTTGTGCGAAACGCAGCAGGAGCTCCTGTTGCGTTGAGTGTTTGTGCGGACGTTAAAGATCGCGCGTCGCTGTTGGAGCTCCTGTTGCGTGGAGGGTTTCTTGGACATAAAAAATAATATTAAGTGACTGTTATTCTTGCGTGGGCTTCAAAAAAATACTCGCGGTTAAAAGCTAAAAGTTTGGTGGCTAAAGTTTGAAATCCTAAAATCTAAAATGTTGGCAAAGTGCAATGCAAGTTTAAAAAAGTTGAGTGGTCAAAGTTTGAAATCCTAAAAGCTAAAAGTTTAGTGGTCAAAGTTTGAAATCCCAAAAGCTAAAAGTTTGGTGGTCAATTTGAAAGAAAATAAAGTTAAGCTAAAAGTTAGTGGCCAAAGTTTTAAATCTTAAAAGCTAAAAGTTTAGAGGTCTAAGTTTGGTGGTCAAATTGAAAGAAAATAAAGTTAACCTAAAAGTTGGTGACAGAAATAAAGTTAATCTAAAAATTGGTGACCAATATATATATATTAAAACAAAGACACTGTTAAGTGTCTTTGTTTTAATATAGAAGAAAATAATAGTAGTAGTAGTAGTAGTGGTAGTGGTAGTGGTAGTGGTAGTGGTAGTGGTAGTCGTAATCGTAGTGGTAGTCGTGTGGTAGTGGTAGTGGTAGTGGTAGTCGTAGTGGTAGTGGTAGTCGTAGTGGTAGTCGTAGTCATAGTGGTAGTGGTAGTGGTAGTGGTAGTGGTAGTGGTAGCAGGGGCAGCAGCGGCAGCAGCAGTAGCGGCAGCAGCAGCAGCGGCAGCAGCAGCAGGAGTAGGAGCAGTAGCAGTAGCAGTAGCAGTAGCAGTAGCAGTAGCAGTAGCAGTAGCAGTAGCAGCAGCAGCAGCAGCAGCAGCAGCAGCAGCAGCAGCAGCAGCAGTAGCAGTAGCAGTAGTAGTAGTAGTAGTAGTCGTAGCAGCAGCATCAGCAGTAGTTTGAGGCGAGTGTAACAGAAGAAAAGAAAAAAAATAGTTTGAAGGTCATAAATAAGGGCGACGACTACGATGCTTATCGGTTTGGTATTTTTTAGTCTCGCTATGATTTTTATTTGTTGAGTGCTACCTACATGTTGCTTGCTTACAGAACTTGTGCATCATGACACATTTTTAGACCTTGGTTTTGGGCTTGACATTAGCGTGATAGAGGCATTTAGGATCACCCACATCTTAGCCTTTTCCTTTCTTTTTGTTTTTTCATTTTTTTGACCCGTTTGATATACCTGTAGTTGCCACTTTGAGCCTTTCTCCCCTTTTGTTTGTCTACCCTTTGTGCCACCTTTATTTTTGTATCCGGTTTTGAGTCTTAGTTTAGTTGTTGAAAAAAAATAGATATATTAAAAAAATAGCAAGAAAAAAAAAGTTGAAAAAAAGAGAAAAAAAATTGCAAAAAAAAAGAGAAAAAAGAAAAAGAAAAAGAAAAAAAAACAGTTGTTCAAGTTGTATATAAATAAATTGTTGAGTAAAAAAAAAGAAAAAAAAAATTAGAATAAGTTAGATATGGGTCAAAATTACCCATCTTAGTTATTTTTATGTTTTGAGTTGTTTTATCCGGATTTTCATCTTTATTTTCTTTTTAGCCACTTTTCCCAAATATATCCTACCCTTAGCCCTTGCCTACCCATAAGTCCTCTTGATTAGTGTCGGTCCAAGCATTTAGGTGGAGATTTGATCCTTGTACAAGCCTATGTGTCTCAAGCTTCATGTTTAGGTATTGAGGGATCACTTGTTATAATTTATATACACCGAGTGATGAGAGATGTTTGTGATGGGTACTAGCTTTGTTTGGTTGGAATCTTGATGGGGAGTGAAGCTTGATTATGTAATCCCATGTTTTAAAAAAAAAATGGTATCACATTTGACTAGTTGGACCATATGTTTCTTGACCGTTGTAAGTCTTGTGATTTCTTTGTGTCCCTAGGATTTGTGGCTTGCTTAGGCTTTGCTAGATGTTAGTCGTATTCGGTCTAAGTATGGGTATAATGTGTGGTTTGATATTTGCTTAGGGACAAGCAAATGAATAAGTGTGGGGATGTTTGAAACGCTCTAAAATATACATATATTTATATCAATATTCTCTACACTTTAAATAATATTTGAGTTAGTTTTTATTAAATATTACTCTTTATTGGTTCCTATTAATTAGTTAAAAGTTTTAAGTGTAAAACGAGCTAAAACGGTGCATTTGAGTTAATTTAAGACACACTAAATTTTTAATGGTTGAATGGGTCATCTAATTCAATATATAATTTGGACTAGACTCTTATTTAAATTTTCGTGTTGTAGGAACTATTGGGTCCGGGCCAATACAAAATTGACATTGGACTACAACCAAGACTATATGGATCACATATCTCTTGAGCCTCATCTCAACTACAATATGAATTAAGTTTAGGCTAAAAAAATATATATATATATATATATATATATATATATATAAAAGAAAATGAAGCGGGGGCCGGCCCAACTAAGAAAGAATTAGGGCAGAAGTTAAAAAGAAAAGATGTTGTACGTTGGACTGGGCGGCTGTCAAGAATAAAAAGAGCAGCGAGTGACGTTGGAGAAAAAAGGACTGTCACATTTGAATTGTGACTGGAGATTCTAAACAATCCATAATAATAATAATATAATAATATATATAACAATAATAATAATAATAATAATAATAATAATAATAATAATAATAATAATAATAATAATAATAATAATAATAATAATAATAGTTTGAGGCGAGTGTAACAGAAGAAAAAGAAAAAAAAATATTTTGAAGGCCATAAATAAGGGCGACGACTACGGTGCTTATCGGTTTGGTATTTTTTTTAGTCTCGCTATGATTTTTATTTGTGAACCTTATAGATTTATTTTTATTTCTTTCACTGCTATGGTTGACTAGATTTATAGGGTTGTCTAGACTTGGGATGTATATTGATTATTGTTGATGGTTTTTGGGGATTTGGATCTTGTTTGACACTCGTTTATGTATAAAAATCTAAACTTATTGGTTTTTGTTGTGATTTATCACCCGGATGATGTTTATGTTATATTTTTAGATTCACATGTGGCTATAACTTATTGACTTAGTGTTTTTAAATTAAAAGTCGCATATTTTTATCATTTGCTTTGTGTGATTATTTGATGGGTTGACTTGTTGACTTAAGATCTAGAAATTGCGTATTTAACATCGTTTTGGGGTTGTCACCTACCTTGAGACCGAGAGGAGATAGGTTGTGGTTTGTTAGGATTTATTGGTTTATTTGGTTTAGATATTGCACGAGAGTGAATTTCTTTCCCGGTATCCTTTTTATCCGCTTTCCCAAACATTTACCTTTAGGAATAGATTCACCCCTTGATACCATTAGGTATTTGGTGATTAGTGAGACCGAGAGGAGATCTAATCTTTGGGTGCGTAAACTTGTATGTTTGGTGAGACCAAAGAGGTGATCCATTCTTTACCCGGTGAGCTTCACGACCGCTTAGGATTTCATTTACTGTTCTAGTGAGACCGAGAGGAGATCTAGATACTATAGTGTTTCCCGAGTTGGTTATACCCGTAGATCCCGGTAGTCATTCGAGTATCCATTTCCCGTTAGCTTTCAACCTTTATCAGTGAGATTCCCAGTCTAGGCAGCCACCCTCTCCATTTCTCATTCCTCTTTCCTGAGCGTTTACTCTCTGATCTCTCGTACCTACTGCTTGTTTATTTCTTGTCTTATTTTATTTGTTACTTGTTTATCGTTTTAGTTACTTGCTAGTTAAAAATTATGCTCTTTCAAATAGATTAGGACTCGACAGAGGTTTAGTATCGAGGGCTGCATATCAGTGTCCACGGATTGATACTCGGTCTTATCGACTTTACTACACTACGACCGGTACACTGCCGTGTTGTGTGGTTTAGCTTGGTGATTCCATTTTTAAAACCAGCTTGTGAAACTTAAAATATTTTTATATTTAAACCACAACAATCAGTCCGTAGTGCATTACTTGGTCGATTCACGAATGATATTGTATTTCTAACTCAATGCAATAGTGCATGTATTGAGGGGGAGACCTGTGATTTTGACTGTTGATGTGCAAGAGATTTGTGGATTCGCCAGCAACGTCCAAGGGGGAGATTGTTGATGCACTATTATGTGGACGTCATTGTCGAATAGACTAGGGTTAAGTCTTGTATTGTATTACATGAGAGTGTGGTGATCCATAAGGGCATTTTATGGATCTGTTGCATTTGTAAATATAGACCAAAACTCAAAGTTTGGTTCGACCTTAGAGATGGGGCGAACCTGCAGAATCTGCAGGTTCGACCTCCTCATAGGGGCGAAAGTGGCTTTGTGTTTTGGACTATAAATAGCAATCTCATGTGTCGGTTTTCATTTGAATATTTGAGTTTGTGCTTAGAATGCTCTCAAGGGGGAGGTCATGCCCGACCTCCCCCGGCCCCGAGATAGATGTTTATCCTACTGATGACAGTGTCTGTAACCGTTTTTGTAGTAATATGAATCTGTTATGACGTTGTTTTCGTATGTTTCTATCTCATCTCAATCTCCCGTCTGAAACCGAGTTGTATTCTCGTATTCGATCCATGAATTCGGTTTTTAACCGGATTCTCAGCAAGTACCGAGTATCGAACCCTAAGACATGACTTCCCCTACTCAGCCTTAAGTTACTTTTTTAATAAAAGTAAAGATAGAAATGAGAGAGAGCGAGAATAACCACCGTAGAAATCAATATCCAAAAAGAAGTGTTGCTTTGGGACCCGACTAACTTTGGGATGGATTAATAGTAATTAGTTATTTGAGTGGTGTATTCAAGTTGCGCACTTATGCTTAACTTTGAGTTGCGCAAGGTTGCATTCTCTATAGGTGACTATTATCGCATAACTAGTTTATGTTCTTGTTTTAATTGTGGGTCTCCCAAACTGGTAAGCTCACCTCTCAACAATGAGGGACGGACTACTCAAGACTGTGAATGCCCAACCCCGAAGAATCCACCTCCCAGTGTTGCAATAAAGACATCTAACTACTTCAAACTTTTATGAATGACTTGCCGGCAGCCAGAGCATGGCCGAACAAGCTACCACTTGATATCATAAAGGAGTCGTGACTAACAGAACACGTGCATCCCCTACTTGAATTAAT
The DNA here is from genome assembly GCA_030844895.1 of Ambrosia x helenae. Taxonomy (NCBI): domain Eukaryota; kingdom Viridiplantae; phylum Streptophyta; class Magnoliopsida; order Asterales; family Asteraceae; genus Ambrosia; species Ambrosia x helenae. The sequence goes on from JAUTDX010006256.1 coordinate 10,703, forward strand.
TAAAATTTCAAAATGTGATTGGCCTATCACTAACTTTGCGGCAGTATAGTAATGAAAGAGGATAAAGACCGTCCGCTTCCAACACGGGTTTACCAATCCTTGGTCTGCGCCAAAGCTAACACATAGAGAAGGAAGCTAAGTCGCGTAACCAAGTCTTGGCTTATCACTAGGACAAAGTATAAAGACCGTACCGACCCTAAGTGAGATTTTGATATTTGAGGATCAAGCCACAAACTGTGATTGTTTCCAAACACAAATGGCCAATCTCTACACGTGGAGTTAAGGTTAGCTTACAAGTGCATGAGTTGTTACACACCATGGGTACACTCATAAGTCCCTCCACTTTCTATCAAAACACCCACAACGCCAAATACTAAGTGTTAGTTTTAATTAATTCATCAAACAAAGTTTTAAAGTAGAAAGAATTAGACAAGAACATAAAACGCCACCCAAGAAATAAAAACCATATAATCCATTACCAAAGAAGTCTTCATCCTAGTAACACTCAAGAATCCTAGCCAGTGATTGGTATTACAACATGCACTCTAATTTAGTTGTTCAAAGAACACATAGTAGTGGTCGTTTGGAGGATCAAAGAGGGTTTTTGGAATGATTTGTAGTGATATCTTTCAAGCTCTCACTCTAGTAGTGTTTATGGAGTGATCCCAAGCTCTAAAGGTCACTTACAAGACCCTAAAAATGGCAGAAGTGTGAGAGAAACTTGGATGGAATGGGATGGATGAAGGGATGCCCAAAGTGTGGAGTTGAGGCCTCTATTTATAGGCAACTCAGCGGCTGCACGCCCGTGCTCACAAGGGTGGCACGCCCATGCTCGACAGCAAGTACTGTTGCAGAGTCCTTTTGCGCAGAAATTGTTGGGCTTCAGGACTTGCACACCCTTGCCAAGGGTTGGGACGACCGTTGCTCGTCAGTGAATCTGCCAGTCTTGGTTGGTTGGATCCTTGGGGAGCACGTTTCATCTAGCACGCCCATGCACATGGTTTTGGCACGCCCATGCAACTCTGTAAGCTGACTTTTTGCCTCCCGCTGACTTGGAAATGTGGACTTCTTGACCCGGGACAGGTGCACGGCAGGAGCGCGACCGTGCTGCATCTAAAACAACTTTCTAATTCTTCGGTTCATTGTCTTTTGTGCTGTTTTCCTTCCTGGACTTCAAAACTTGCATGTAGGAAACAAGGTTGTTGTACCATGTACCTTATTGTCCACCAGAAGCTTGTTCTCCACTCAAAATGTGCCTTTATTCTTCCTTTTTGCTTTTGTTTCCAAGAACCTGCATTTATCTTATAGGAACATTTTAGCTATATTTTATAAAGATAAAAGCATAATAAATGTGCAAAAAGGAGGATAATTACATATGTAAAACTTGTTAAATTATCAGCACATCAATCATCATCATCATCATCATCATCACCACTATCATCACCATCATCCCCGGCACTACTAGTGAGTCTTTTATGTTTGTTGAAGGATCTTACAACTCTTCTCTTTAGCTTCTTATTCTCAGACTCTACAATAGCAAGACGGTTCACAGTAATATTACGAGAACCCATTAACTATCGAATCTCTTGCTCACTTTTGGTTAACTTGAGCATTAGCTCTTCTAACGTTGCTGGTAATCTTCTATTCTCTAACCTTGTTTCATTGATAATGGTCATGAACGGGCGATCTCTTTGTTCTGACGCAGCTAACCTTCTCTGGTTCTCCATATTCTGAGCAATTTGCATGTGAAGCATGCTTACTAGGTTATTAATTTAGGTTTGGTGAGATGGACCGGTAGATGTTGTTGGTACAGGTGAGATCGATAGCATGATAGGTGTTTGTTCAGCTTGTTGAGGAATCTGAAATGGTAGGACTCCGATCTCAGCAGTCAGTCTTTGCAACTCTGCATCAACTGAAAGTTGAGTGATGAAGAAGGCATAGAAGATGCAACTGAAATGGACTTAGTGAAGATTGCAGTTCTAGCAGTGGCTGGTTTAGAAGTTGGGATTGTGGTTGAGGATGAAGTTGTGGTTGCTTGGATGATTGCTGCAGTGGTTTTCGTTTTGGAGTGAGTCGTTATTTTAGGGAGTTTAATCCCCAGCTTGCTAGCATTACTAGATTTTGATCTTTCCTTGATTTCTTTGGCAGCTGTGACATTTTTGGTTCTTTAGACAAAGTTCTAGTTTTACGCTTTAAAGGCCTTTCTTCCTCAAGTGCTTCATCTATCTCCTCTACAGTCACAACAAACTCTGGATCTCTTTGTTCTTCTCTCTCTTTCTGCGGCATCTCGCGTTCTTGTAGGGTTGCAAGTTCGCGGATCTGTCTTAATCTTTCTTCTTCACCACTTTCTCTACTTAATTTCATACCTTTTCTGAGTTGTTTGATTTTAGGATCTCCGTCCGTATCATCACTATTAGATTCATTTCTCATTGGTTCAGTTGCTTGTATCTCTCGTGGGCTATGAACAACGACTGTAAAAGCTATCCTCTTTCCTTTTTCTTTTATGGGCCTTGATGATTCTGCTTCAGTTGTCGCTTCTACAGTTGTAGTGGAGGTTGGTTCACAAGTAAATTCTGCAATCGATTCTGGTTTAGTAGTTACAGATGTGGCTGGTGTATCAACTGGGGCTTAGCGGATCGGTGAAGTCCTTGGGAGATTCCCCTGAGATCCTTGACTACCCTGATCATCATCACCTCCTTCTCCCCCTTGAGGTTGAACCACCTCAACATCAGAATCACTGTCATCGTGTCTTTAATTGTCATTCAACGGTGCTACATTATTGAAATGTGCAATGTGGCCAATCATTCGCTTGGAGGGAGGTTCATCTTGCAACTTATAAGTCTTCATCCTATTCAGAGTAGTGTCAGACATATGGATTAACTTGATATCATCACCTTCAACTTTTGGCAGATCTGGAATCTGGGCATCAAAAATCATTTGTAGGAACCTTGGACTCATCAACGACCTCTTCTTCTTGAACTTGACTATAACATTCTCTTTTAACTGATAGACGATCATCCCCGAGAAGATGATGAGATTTTTTAAGAATGATTCAAATCTTTAACAGATTTCATCTTGCAAGGCTCATATTTTTTTATCAATTGAGATTCAAAAACCAACGGTGTGTTTTTAACGTAAACCAATAAACCTATAAGCCTGAAAAAACATAACCTTGTGTGTTTTAACACTAACCCAGTACATTCCCCTGTTGTGTTTTAAAACCACCCCAAGTCAGTTAAATAAACCCAAAACCCCATAAAATTATAAGCTTGGGTGTTTTAACCCAAATCTGATACCTTTACCTGTTGTGTTTTAAATCGAACCCAAAAGCAGATGCAGGCAAATTAATGCTATATTGTGTTATAACATAAAATCGAACCCCAAATCAGATACATGGAAAATAATGTCTATATTGTGTTATAACATCATCGGCTTAACATAAACCCATAATCGTATACAGAAAAGCTTGCCGGCAACGCAATCAAATTCCTTTAAGCTGCTGTTGTGTCTTTTTCCGATTCCGACGATCTCTTCCTTTTGCCTACCATTTTTTGTGGGAAATCGAAGTGAAAAAACAATAATCGTATACAAAAAAACACAATGACGAAGGATAATATACTTACGTTTTATGCTTCTGATGTATCCTCTTTGCTACCATTGTTTGATATTTTCGCTAAAACACACCAACAAATCTGAATTTTGTTCGACCTACTCATGATTTGCAGGTTTGATTTTAAGGTTTGATGAGAGAAAAGGGAGAGAGAGAGAGAGAAAAAAAAATAACCGTACAAAGGAGAGAGAAAGAGAAATAGAGATAAGGAAGGTCTCCTTGTAATAAGGAAGTGTTTAATGACCTTTTTTGTGTGTTGACAGTTATACCCTCATAAGCCTCATTTTATTAATTAAATTATAACACAATTTAATATTTTGCCACTCATTTAATCTTAACCATCCATGATTATGATCTAAATGACATAATTATTTCTCACCCTTCTTACAAAACACACCATTTGTATCCTAACCTCACCATATATATATATATATATATATATATATATATATATATATATATATATATATATATAGGGTGAGGTTCCTGTACAAAGGCAATATTTCGTGAGAAGTGTGAGAAGGATTAAAAATTGATATGTAGGCATCATTTTTTAAACTTAGTCATGTTGTTTTGGATTGTTTTGCCAAGAAAAATACCAAACATAACAATTAAATACCGAAAACAATGTATTTTAGGCTTAAAAGTTAAAACACCATGCTAAGAACATTAAGTAGTGTGTTTTAGCTGTTTTATAAATTTGATGACTATAATACATTGGATTGTGTTTTAGATTGTTGTGTGTGGTGTTTTTCAAGCTAAAACAACCTAAAACATCAATTCTAAATCCAAAACATGATGCCTACATGCTAATTCTTAATCCTTCTCACACTTCTCACGAAATATGTCCTTTGTACAGGAACCTAAACCTATATATATATATATTGTTGGAATCGTTGTTTGGGTTGAAATAAAACTATGTATGATACATCACCTATAAACAAGAATGATGCAATTGTAATACATAAGGATGGTTGTTTTTGATATCTGTAAATTTAGAACCTCTTTGAGGATCGGTTTTGGACGAAACCATTTAGCATGTACATTATAAAAGATTAAAGGTTCCATTTTCAGGCATGAACCTTGGTATATGTAAAACTTGCATGTTAAATGAAATCGCTTACTTCTTTTACGGATATTAAAAGAGTCTACGTTATTAGAACTAATCTATAATGATCCATGTGATATCTTGAAAAAATCATCTATGAGAACTAAAAGTATGTTATTACTTTCATAGATGACGTCAATAGATTTTGCTATACATACTTTTGCAAAGGTTGAAGTATTAAATTAATTTAATTGTTTTAAAACTCAAGCGGGGTTGTAAAGCATAAATGTATAATAAAAGGAATAAGCTTACCCATGCAGTGCTTTTGTAGGTCTTACTGAACTTAAAAGAAAGACTTTAGGTGAGAAGGGAATATATGAATGATCTATTCATAGGATATGCTGAAAATTCAAAGGTCTTTCTGTTTCATCTCTTAGAACTAATGACTGAGTGTATGTAAACATCGTTCTAGAATCAAGGGATATAATCCATAATTCTCAAGCGGGGTTGTAAAGCATAAATGGATAATAAAAGGAATAAGCTTACCCATATAGTGCTTTTGTAGGTCTTACTGAACTTAAAAGAAAGACTTTAGGTGAGAAGGGAATATATGAATGATCTATTCATAGGATATGCTAAAAATTCAAAGGTCTTTATGTTTCATCTCTTAGAACTAATGACTGGGGGTAGTTATAGATTCTGATAAAGCATCTACTAGTACTGGCAATATATATGTTCCTTCTCGACTTAAGAAAAACATGAGAACAATAAAAGCTAAGTATTTTGGTTATGACTTACATCTTTATTTAGTTGAAGGAACCATGACTTAGGTTGGACATCAAGATCAATGTTGTTTTGATATTGAAGATGATCAATCCTTGGGCAAAATCTTAAACAAGCACTACTGAGGTGATCTTATTTGATGAATTTTTTCTTAACTAATCAGATATATATATGTATGTACCAATCTTGATTCCTCTGGTAAATAGGGATGGCAAAATAACCCGAGCCCGACGGGTATACCCGAAACCCGAAGCATTTAGGACGGGTATACCCGATACCCGACGGGTATGGTACGAGTTTGGTATTGGAAAAAAAATATTTCGCGGGTATGGGACAGGTATGGTATTAGGTGATACCCGACCCGATTACCGAGACTAAATACCCGTCTACCCGAAACATATACCCGAAGACTTTTAAGTTTTATATACATATTTTCTTAACTGTTTTTTAGTAATGTTTCATTCTAATAGATTCATTATTTGAAAAATAAACTTTTTGTCTAAAACATATATTCTAATAACATTATTTTTTATATTTATATGCTATGAAATATAAAAATAGTTTTCAAATTCATACTTTAATATATATTTACATTTTAAAAGTTTCAAAGAGTATTATTGTGATGATAATATATATGTTATTTATTACAATTTCATATATTCTAAATTTTTTAAAACATAAGACTATAAAAGAAAATAAAAAAATATATATACATGCAAATACCAACGGGTATACCCGATACCCGCGGGTATGCTCTATACCTGATAGGTAATACCCGACAAATACCCGACGGGTAATGGGACGGGTATGATATGAGATTTTATAACCGGGTATGGGTATGGTATTAGCAAAACCCGACCCATACCCGACGCGTTGCCATCCCTACTGGTAAAAGACTAATCGTTTTAATGCGGAGGATCTAGAGGAGGATGTTGGTATCCTAGAAATAAGGATGACAAGGAGGAATAAGGGTATATTAATGACACAGTCCCATTAAATTGAGAAATTGTTGAATAAATTCAATTACTTTGTTTGTTATCAAGTTGATACTCATATAGGTCCTAATATCTAACTTGTGCGTAATCAAGGTGAATCTGTTTCACAAATGGAGTAGTTAAAGCTATTGGATGCATAATGTATAGTACGATTTGTATAAGGCCTGACATAGCATATGTTGTGGGAAACTGAGTAAATTTACTAGTAATCCAAGTACTCGGTATTAGCAAGCTGTGAATTGATTATTTATATACCTAAAAAGTTTTTATTTTCAGGTTTTTCCTTTAGTTTAGAAGGTTATTCTTATACAATTGTATAACTAAATAGAGTTGTATGCTCTATTGGGGGAGGTTTCATTTCTTTGGAAATTTTGTACTTGTATCATATCACGATGGAATGTAAGTTTCTAGCATTTACAACAGCTGGTAAAGAAGCTGAGTGACTAAGAAACATGTATTATGAAATTCCATTGTGGTCTAAATCAATGTCACTAATATCTATCAGGTATGATAGTAATGACTAAGGATTAAAGTCAGGTGTATAATGGAAAGTCTAGACGGTTATGTGTTGTACATAGCATAATTCATGAGCTCATCATGCATGGTGTAATATCTGTTGAATTTGTAAATCTGAGTATAGTATGGCTGATTATCTAACTAAAGAGTTAAAAACAGATCTCGTGAATAAATCAGTCATAGAGATGGGTTTAAAGTCCACACTTTAATATTCTATGTCAAGACATCCAATTCCCATCTAATACAACGTTAGATGAAGAATTCAATGTGGAAAGCTTGTCATATATATATTGAAACACACAATCAAAATCATTCCAAAGTATGTGTTTAGACTGCAAGATAAAGTAGGTTGAACTATAACTTTTGTATAATTTTTTTTGCATTTGCAGGTGTAAGAATAAAGAGATTACCTATAAGAGTATGAAGTTTAGCCGCTTCAAGAAGCTTGGTCTTGGCTTTGATGTACTCTTTCAAGGATTGGACACAGGCTAGTAAAATATAGTGTCAAGTAATAACATAAGAAAATTGCAAACTTATGTGCATTTTACCTTGAAGTATTCAAATGGATAGCATGGGTTCAATCATTATAGACATCCTGATATTCGAATATTTGGAATGTGTAATATACTAAGATGGAAATTTAATCCGCAGGCCATTTCCATTTATGCATAAGTTTATGTTTTTTTACAAGTGTTTTAAGTTAATCATAGATATCACTAAAATGGGGGAGGATTGTTGGTAATTTTAGTGTTATCAATTTATTTTGGTGATATTGGTTTAACTTATCGACTAAGTTAATCTAGTTAATTTTCAACGAGTTGAGAGATGCGGGAGTGCATGCTCGATTGATATTAATAAGATTTAGTGTATTTATCGATTTTATTTTATAATAAATTTCTAACTTAAATATTATATATAAACATATTTATATTAAGTTTGGGCCTATTTTATTTATTAAATGTTTGGGCTTTTCATCCATGAGATGGGTAACACTAGTTGGGTCTATTACTTATCTGGACTTGTAGTCTGAATGGGCATTTTGTGTTTGGATCGATTTAAATAAAAACAAAAGAACTCATGTTTTAAAATAAACTAAAAAACTAATGGAAGACATTGATAAATGTATAGTTACTTGCTCGAAAAAAGATACATAGAGAAGGGTACAGTTGCTTCTCAAGACATATTCAACAAACTAGCTTTTATATCCGGCGCGCACGTTGCGGCGCGCGAAACTGAGTGGTTCTCGATTGATACATAACACGATTTGGGGAAAAATCAAATAGAAACATATAAGAAATATACTCATATGGTATCAGTACCAGTACTTTGTATAGTTTATGATTAAAAAATATTTATTTACACAAAAGCTAAAAAGAAGCTCTACCAGATTACATGAAAAGAAGCTAGCGCTTAACGACTCTTTTAATCTGAAATGGCCAACAGCAACAACATCGTCTGAAACTTAGTCGCTCGCCAAATATCTAAATTACTTTTAGTCGATTTTTCGCTTCAGTTGTTTATCTTGCTCATCGCATACAAAACTTCTTGACTTAACTATACAGCTATTTTTAATTTCAGATTTGCTTTTGTACTTTGATCAAATCAATTAGAGATGTTATGGGTTTTAGGCAAGAAAGTTCTTATGGGTGAGATTCAAGTTTTTTGTGACTCTTGTATTAGTAATAAGTAGTATATATATCAAAAGTAAATACAACAACACAGAAAATGTAGTTAAGAAGATACCAAAACAGTTGGTGGAAAAAAAGATGGAAAAGAAAGAGTAGAGGACTCGAACCTGGTTACCAAGATATGCAAACAACCAAATAAACCACCAGACCATTCTTGAGTTTGTAGAAAGCTGCCAACCCAAATATATATAAACAATAAAAATGGGGTAAAAGTACTGTTCAAATCCATTGCTCTATTAATAGTATATAATTCGTTCTTGAGTGATCTCCACATCTAATCCGATAATCGTTGGAAGTATCACAAAATAGGTTAATCTGATAATGATTACACGATTTGTGGGGAAATCAAAAGTTTAATGTTTCATCTTATATATTAATCTTACTAGATTTATATTCCGGGAGTATCCCGGGTTGAGAAATCTAATATGACATATCAATTTTACATACGGAATAGACTAATGCTCTTTACAATTACATGCAGGAAAGCTTTGGGTACCACCAAACCTAAAACAATTAACAATGTATCTCGAATGTTAACGTTTAACCTTAAACAATGTATAACTCTAATATTAAAACCTAACCTAAAACGATATACAACTCCAATGCTAACACCTGTTGTAAATAGAATTCATATTTATTGAATTGAACATAATTAATGACTTGCCTATACATGATTAATGAATGGCCCCCCTATTTGCACCACCCCAAAACTTATTTGCACCAGCCTCTACGGCTCATAGAGGCTTCTACGAGCCGTAGAGGCCTGTTTCAATCATTGAAGTGGGCCCCTCCTATACGACTCGTAGAGGCTCTACGAGTCGTATAGGGATGTGGTTTTCAATGCTCTAAAACCTCTACGGCCCGTAGAGGGGCCATAGAGAGCTGTGAAACCCTAAAAACCCCGATGTAAATAACATGACCCTTAATGAATAACCTGAACACTTTGTGTTTTTTTTCCTGTATGAACAAAACCCCACAAAAAAATAGTCGTTTTTTTCTCCATTTTTTATATTCCAATGTGGTACTCGTTGGAAAGATAATAAAACGCTCATTAATTTGGTGTATTTTTTTTTCTTTAAAAAATCTCCTATATAAAATATATTAACGTTTAAAAAATTATGTGAGGAAAAATTAGAGAAATAGATCTAATTTTTTTTAAATTATTTTTTTTACTAAAATATCTCAATGCCACATGGCATCCTACATGACACTCTCAAAAGGCGAATGACTATATGAGTGCTATGTAGGATTTAGCCCTTTACAATATATATATATATATAAATAAATAAATTCTCTACAATTGATTGAAATTGTATAGAATCTTCAATAAAACCAACATTGTTTCGGTAAAACATCGTTTGAAATTGGCGAGCTTAGTTTTGATCAATTAGTGCAACCTAAGTTTTCGTCTTGTTTTATTTTCAAGATTTCTTTTCAATTTTTAGCGTCTTACTAGTAATTTTTCTTTTTCTATATGTATACACATTGCTTGCTGTTTAAAACAAACAAGAAAAAGTTAGAATCATATATTCATATACCAAAATTCTAAAATTAAAACATTTTCCTCTCACCTATGCATTCATGCAGACATGCAGTCAACGTTTCCCGTCAATTAAAGGAATGGTTTGACACGTGGGATGGAAGGAAACGATCGCATAGTGAATGCTCTTGTTTTGGTATGGTTGGCACAAAGCCACAAACTCATTGCTTATGGGTAAGTCACAACCGGTCTGTGACAGCTGCCTTGTTAGGGTGGGCGGGATGATCTGTGATAGCCACCCCGTAATGGTCGTGATGGTCACGAACACCGCCCCGACCGCTAAATCACGCCCGTGATGAAATAAAAGTTTGGAACGTTGGTGGTATAACCTCATTTTTTCAACCAAAATTAATACCACAAACAATCAAACAACATCTCCAACAATCAAACAACTCAAAAAAATGCAAGGCCCTTCGTATCCACTCGACTCATCTAGTTCTTCCGACTCGTCGGGTGAAACAATGGAATTTTTTCAAAGGTTTGCCTAGCCGCGGAGCATCAAGATACATGACGCGCAAAGAAAAAAATGATTGAACGTGATTGGTGGAGGGCAAGTGAAGTGTTGATGAACGATTACTTTGTAGAAAACCAAAAGTACAATGACGCGATGTTTAAAACTCGATTCCGTTTATCAAAGAAATTATTTTTAAAGATTGTCGGAGACATCAAAGCTAACTACGAATGGTTTCAAGAAGGGTACGATGCTAGGGGAAAGAGAAGTTTTACAGCGATACAAAAATGCACATCTGCGATTCGTCAACTTGCTACCGGTAACATTCCTGACGAATTATCCTATATATTAATGTTTTGATTAATATTTAAATATGTCGAGTAAAACTTCAAGCGAGTCTCTCTACTATTTTTGCAATACTATTATTTCTTTATACGGTAAAGAGTATCTACGAAGACAGACTAGACACGACATAACATGTTTGTACGCCGCACATGAAGCTAGATGGCATCTTTCCGGGATGGTCGGGAGCATTGACTGTATCCACATCGAATGGAGAAGTTGTCCGACGGCTTTGCGAGGCCAGTTTATGAGAGGTGACCATAAACGACCGACGATCATGCTCGAAATCGTTGCGTCTAACAATTTACGGATTTGACATGCGTACTTTGGTCCCCTCGGGTAAAACAACGACGTTAACGTTCTACATCAGTCACCGCTATTCGACACAGAGAGACAAGGAACCGCCTCGACATGTCCGTTTACAGTGAACGGGAGACAATATAGACGTGGGCTCTATCTTGTTGATGGTATCTACCCTACTTGGTCAGTTTTTGTGAAAGCTTATTCGTTTCCGACAATCGACAAAGAAATATTATTTAAGAAGCTACAAGAATCGGCGAGAAAAGACGTTGAACGAGCGTTTGGTGTATTGAAATCTAAATGACACATAATAGATCGCCCGATTCATTTGGTTTATGAGGCAAAAATAAGGAGTGTTGTGTACGCGTGTATCATATTGCACAATATGATAATGATGGAAGAGAGGCACACAATATCTTCGGATTAGGTCATGGTTCCTCTAACACCAGCAATCGTTAATGATAATATTCTTTTGGAGTTGAGGAATGAAGAAACTTACTTTCAACTTCGACACGATCTAACGAACACGCTGGTAGTTTAGATATCGTGTTCGAGGACCCCTAACCACCGCTCACTTAATTTTATTATTTCATTTTTATTTTATTTTATATTTTCTAGTAATTTTTTAATTAATGTAAGTTTTTTTTATTTAATGTAATGTTGTATTTTTATTTAAAAAAAATAAGACTGTGATAGTATCATTCCACCCTAAGCTTTTAATGATGAATGTGATGGAGTGTAATAAAAATAAGATGACACAATATCATTGAGTGTGATGGTGTGATTGTATCACCAACCACCCCATGCACCCTTACACGTTAGACTATGTGTTGTGGGTAGATCAGGTAAGGGATGACTTTATAGAATAATATTTTGCCACGTCGAAATTTACATGGCACTGGCTCGCAGCCGTGATTTGATCGCTTAATCCCGTTGTGGGTCAAGGTGAGTGGATATTTTTTTACCAATTAGATTTAAATATTTACAAACACATTTTTTTTATAAAACATTAAGATTAAATAAAAAGAAAAATACATTGCATTACTAAAAAAAATTACAATAAAATAAACATTACAAAAAACAAAAAGAAAATTACACTAAAAAACACTAAAAAAAAGAAGATTACAGTAAAAAAAACCATTACATTAAAAAAAATCCTAACGTAAGGTGGAGCATGAGCGCAACATTTGCCACGCTGAAACGTGGTGAAAGTTATGCCTAACCTTCGAAAGGTACTCCACGTGGGTAAAGGCGAGTAACACGTCTTCCTTTTCCCCGGAGAGATCTCTTTTCACCTTTCCGTACGCGATTTCGAAGTTTTTACACTTCAATTTCAAGTCCGAATACTTGTGAGAGATGGAGTCATTTGTACGGTTGGTACCCCCGACAAGGGTACCAAACTCGGCTAGGACCATGTGCCACTGTGGTCCGCGACCACGTGGTGATCCCTGGCTTGATGAAGAACCATTACCGTGCACTTGGTTGTACTCGATGATGAGTGCTAGTTCTTCCTCCTCGGTCCACTACACCATGATGAAGTTGGTTTTTAAGATTGAGGGTTTAGGGTTTAGGGTTTGAGAATTGTGAAGAAAAAGTTTGTGAAGAAGAAGTTATAAATAAGTAAATATTTGTTGGGTAATAAATGTTATTTAGGTGAAAAATTATTTTTTTTTTAAATTTTAAAATTCAAACAGCCCGCTAACAGACGCGAGCTGGCACACGTACAGTCGCTCACACAGGCTTTCACGTGGGCCTGTCATAGCACTCGCTAGCCACGTGGTCTGGTTTGTGCCTTGCAAGCCACAACGTATTACAGTCTTAATCACACCACAAACTAGCTTTAGCTTTTGTCCTTTGGTCAAATACCATCGAAGCTATATGAGGAGTGTTGATACGTATTTATAATTGATTTGTTGGTAACTAGCGGTTGTATCCGCGTTTCGCGGCGGTCTTTGGTACTGGTACTTCGTATAAGAACCGAAAGAGATAACAAAAAAAGGCGTGATGTGCCCAAAAAAATTGACACGCAGTTTACATCGGTTGAAAACCATAAAAACTAAAAACGGCAACAATACACGGGATTGGGGTTGGGTTTGGAAACAGGGTCGATGAGGAGATTGGCATTAGCGTGTATCTACCAGCTGAACTATGACTTCTGATTTCAATTGTTCCTAATAAAAAAAATATGTTAAAAAACAATTGGTGCACTTAGAAAAAAAATTAATACTAACCATCCAAAAGGGAACGTGGAAAAACCGCCCAATCCAACCAATTCCGAATAAGAACCGTAGACCCTTTCTTAATTGTATAGTATAGGAATAAATACTCATACCTATAATTAAATAAACATCTATTAATTGCTTGGATGTGTTTTCTACTTTTTTGTTTCAAAAGTGAACTAAACTAGATAATTAATAAATTTAATTATTTTATTTTTTATGGGAGAATTTCTCTAATCATGCAGTCTAAATGGCCAATGATCTCTAGCCCAGTTGGTTTGAGGTGGGAAGATTTACCTCCTTGGAGAGTTCTGCCCGGGTTTGGTCTCAGGTTCGATTTCCACGTTCAACCGAAAAAAAAACCCGTTGGGTTTGAAAGGAGAAACCCGTGTGGCTCCTATGGGATGCGATCCTGGGCAGTGATCGCTTTGCAACACGGGATTTACCGCTGAAACACTACTCTAAAAAAAATGCAGTCTATATGACTTGAATCCACGGTGGTTGCTCACCCTCTAGCAGCAATGAGTCGTTGTATGGGTGTTCCTAATAGTTCACCTAGTCAAACCGCTTTTAGTTTAAGTTTTAAAATGACAATATATGGTGGTGTTTTGGTGATGACAACTACATCTGACGGTCTAATGGGACAACGGCTGAATGTTCTTATCTTAGATCAACATCAAGCGAACGGGTTGAGGAACGTTATATGCTTCTTTATTTTTTGTTACGAAGGACTCGCCTCACTCGTCCAGAGAGGGTTTGAAAAGGTGGATATAAGCACAAACCGGACATGCTCTAGCTATATCGGGCTGCGTCCGAATTCTGCACGTCCTAAAATTCTTGGACGTCACCACAACAACAACAATCTTGTTGCCCTTAGTCTTTAGTAACGTTCAATGTAAAACAAAAATGAATTTATATATATAACTGTTATATTTGTTATATATGCATTACAACACATGTATACAATATCGACTTAGTACTAGTGACGGATCAAGTGTATATATATATAGCAAAAAAAAGTCTATGATTGTAATTTCTAATAGACACACTTTATTCTGTCATGTTAATTAAACGATTTACATATGCGTCTAATATTTCCATTTGAACCATTCTTGACCCCAATTCTTCCCATTTTGATCATGGAAGTCACAAAATCTGCCTCAAATGATGGTCCCGTTAATGGGGCCATCACCCCGAAGTATGATTCTACGATTCCCCTTGTTCTCGGGTCATCCATTAGCTTTGCATCTGATTGTAACACCGCAAAACCACTCCTAATGTTTTGCAGGATTTGAATGTCGAACGTGTCTTCACTTCCATGATCCATGGGTAACCTAACCATGATGTCCCCGTGTTTAGGGCATGTCGATGTCAGTTCAGGTAGAAAGCGAGGGTTGATACTCGGGTCCGGACGTCCACTTGTTGCAAAGTTGTAGAGCCGTTCCTCCATGAAGAAACACGCAGTTGAACCAATAGTATGTGCAGCTGAAAAATATCGATCGAATTAAAAGACTATAAGTAATTTGCACATACTTTTATTTGTGTATTTGGCAGAAAACTTTTAATATTTATGTTTGTGTTTTACTGATCATACAATATTTCTTACAAACATGTATTTGTGCACATGGTGTGGGGGCATTGCATCATCATGCCATTTAATTTCACCTTCCCAAACCAGGTGAAAATCCATTATTTTTTCATATATCTATAAGTTATTGTTTGACTTTGATGTTAACATATTAATATTCTTTCGCTGTGGACCATGCCAATTAGCTTTACTTGGTTTGAGCATACATAAATTTAATTAGACTGCTTAACTGATATTAATATATCATAAAATACTATTTAAAAAGATAAACTCATTAAATATATATATTTATTTGTTATAAACTTATCATCCATATAGTCTCTATATTACTGAAATGCACAAAATATTGCATATATTTAATTTGAGCTCACATTTCACTATTATAAATGCTATGGATATATATAAACATGGTCCGTTTTGTTATATCTATACATAAACTTTTATCAAGTATCTTCTTTCATTATATACTATATAACTTATTAAAGAATAGGCCAAATTTTTATGCTACACATGAACACATATAAAGTGAATACACAAAATTTGTTTACACATTTCAATTCATGTCTATAGAGATAAAAAGATATTGTATAAATATTGTGAAAATATAATTATCTTTTATTCTCTGCTAGAAAACTAGTTGTCTGGCTTTCATTTATTGCAGAAACAATAAAAGCATTTCAGTCAGGAAAGAATAGTTGGTTGTTGGTATATATAATTATATAGTAAATACCATGATCAATATGATTTCTTTCATCCTAGGAACTACGACTAAATATATGTTTTATTGTTACCTGTGTTGAAGAATATCCTATATGACATTTCAAAGAGCATGTGTGAACCCAAAAGATTGGATTTGGCTAAACATTAAATCACAAGGATATATATTTGTGTGAAAACTGAAAAGTAAGAATACTAACAATTTGACAACTTTAAAGAGAGCACCCAAGTAAATTTCAAGGAAAGGTGATACGGTTAGCATAAGCTAATAAATATAAAACATAGCAAAATCATATAACAAACTTTTAAGAAATTGAATGAATGGTTACCACTGAGAATCACAAGGTCTTTGTCATTAAGCCCCTTTTCAATGAACTTTTGTTTCAGGAGCTGAATTGAATCTGTCACATCAGGCATTCTACTAGCAAGATCGATATTTGACACTAAACCATCCTTCCTTCCAGTTTCAACTTGATAAACTGGTCCATGGCTCTGTCATAAAAATAAATAATAAATAAAAATAAAAAACCAAACAAACAAACAATTACCATCTATTAAAATGATGCCATTTTTATCTCTCACACATAGTAAAGTGTGTAAGTACATGTGTGAGAGAGACATAGATAGATTCGATCATATGATGATTGTGTTCTTTTAACTTACAAAAGCAACAGCATCTCTTGCAGCCATTGCAACAATATCTGCACATGAAACCACACCAGGACATAAACTTTCCAACTTTGCTTTTGCTTCCTCTATTATCTCAAACCCTCGTAACCCTTGATGCCCAAATGCACCTCTCTCTGAAGTGCTACCAACATCGACCAAAATCGACCCATCACACCCCTACAAAGTTCCCATTAAATTTAGTCAAATAAAACCATCACTTGCTATATTAATTAATAAGCTAGTGTGTTCATGAGAAAGAACCTCAACAAAGCAGTCATGGAAGTGAAGCCTAAGCAAGGCAGCAGCCATACGATGGTCGGACTTTGCAGCATCTCGAACAATATTAGTAACCACTGATTCTGCGTTAGGACATACTTGATTGTAAAACCCTACTTTGAGTTGACCTTCTGAATTAACTACAATTAAAATATCAAATAATATGATCGTAGCCAACAAAACTATCTTCATGTTGATTAATTTCAAGACAGATTTGTAAAAATGATATGAAATAGAAGAGTGGGTGGTGGTTTATGAATGCATTGAAGGCTCAACTAAGCATTTAAGCCTTTTTATTTTGTTTTTATTTCACTATTTTATATTTATATATTTGTTTTTATGTGCATGTATGGTATTATTATTCGGTTGCTGATCAACAAGAAGTAACACACGTCACGTCTGTTTCTTTTTCTTTTTCCCTTATTTCTCTTGAATGTGAGAAAATGAAATGGTGACAGTAAAGATATACTCTTTTTGATACTATCTGTAAAAACAAAAATGATTTCTTATTTTGGAATGGTTCTTGATCTTGTTGGTAGCTTTGCATTGTACAATTGTTTTCATTTAATGTTCTGCTATGGTGGTATCCAGTTCACATATTGTTAGTCAATTAATCACCACATTATAAAATAGCAAATGTTTATTGCGTCGTGAAGAAGATTATTTCCAAAATAGGTGCATTGAAAATTTTAGTTTAAAAAAAATCCTGTAAGTTTATAAAATACTAGCAGGGAACCCGTGTATTGCGGCGGAGTCGACAATACAGGGTGGAAACATAATTGAAACATTAAACTGATTATAAGAATCAATATGTAAGGTTTATGTGTGTGTGTAAACACCTGTGCTTCGTAATGGGGTAGTTTTTAAAGGATACAAGGAAACATGATGGCATGCTACATTTTATATATCATATGCAATTTGACCTACATGCAGGTAAATAAAAATAGAAGTAGCAGTTTGACTCATTAGCAATTATTATTATTATACTAACAGTGGCGGACCCAGGAATTGTTTTCATGGGGTGCGGAATCTTTAAGCCACTGGGTTGTTCATCGATCAGGTGGCCCGGGTCGGGTGCCAAAAATAATAAGAATAAAATTATATACAAAACTAATTTAAATGTCGTTACATATGCATAACAAAATTCTAAAATCTAAAGTTGTGTATACATCTCGGCTAATCGTCCAACATTGTGAATGTTTCCTGAATCTTGAATTTAGGAAACATTTCGACTCTCACCCATTATCATTTATTGTACTATACTAAAACTTATTCCAACAAATTTTAGACATATCAAAGTTTATTTATAAACAGAAAAACTCAATCCTTTAGCAAACATCTAATGGAAAAGAAAGGATCATACATCAGCAAAACAAAAAGGGCAGACACAAACACAGCTCCAAACTATTAAAAATTCATTTTTACTCATGCACTAGTTATAAGACAAGATATTTTTATCTGATTATATCTTTTCTTTTCTTAAAGGATTTTTGTGGACCACCCAGGTAGGCGGGCAACAAGCTGCGCCGTCACCCCTTTCTGGATAGAAAAACCTAATCGAGAGAAAACAAATCCTCGCCCCTGAGGAGTCGAGAAGTTGTTGTGGACCACCCGTTGGACTCTCTTCAGGAACCTAATCGCTTAGTTTTTTTTTCTAATAAATTTAAAATAAACTAATTTAGAAAGATAAAAAAACGATAAATTTATGACAATTAATTGACTCAAAACATTTATGATTCATTACAGCTCTAAAATAAGTATCTTTGGTCTAAAAAGACAAAAATATAAAATTAATAAATACTGAATAATTTATTACTATATGTCTTGTACTTGTTGAAATTAGCAGCTAATTTTTGACCAATAATTTATTTCATGTCTTGTACTTCTTCTTCATTTTTCCATATCACCATAGCTTGACTGCTTGAGGTTTGGAAAACATAACAAGAACCAGTCTTCACTCATCTTTCTTCTTACACTATTTATACTCTGATCTTCACAGTAATTGCGATTGAAAACACTGGTTTCAAAGTCCAAGGGGTGCGATTGAAAATTTCCAAGGGGTGCGAACGGGATTAACGCGAGTATATAACACTAAAAAAAATTTTTCAAGGGGGGGCGCCCGCCCACCTTGGGATGGCTTGGGTCCGCCCCTGTATATTAATAGTCCTACTCAATATGTCGAAAGTGACAAATCTGGAGAGATTGCCGAGAAAAAGAAATCATAGGGAACTTTATAAGATCCACATTAGGAGGAGGTTGGAACAGCTCATATGTAATCAACATGCAAAAAGGTATACCCACAACTTTTTCCACATGATAAAAGCAATGCAATACAACTGCTAATCAAGTGCACCCTAAATTTCTATCAGTGACATTAGAAAGTGGAATTGGAAATTAGGTTATATGATAATATTCCACATCCTAACCTGAGAACTTCATAGACGTGCACATATCGGTTTTCTTCTAGGAACCGAACTGGTTCCAAACCGGTCCGTGTCCAAATTAGTTTTAGTTCGATTCGGACCTGATTTCGCCGATTTGAAAGACCGGTTTAGGTTCGGTTCGGTTTCGGTTCGTGAACCAATACATGTGCACAATTCTTTTTCTAAAGAAAAGGTATCACAAAAGTATTATTTTAGGTAAAGTTCAACTTTTATTAATTTTTACAATCTTTTTAAGGTGTATAGGTATATATTTATATGTGTAGAAACCTTTTTGTATAATTTTGTTATATAAAATTTTAATTTTTTAATAAAATATAATAATTACTTAATTTTGTTTGATATCATTCTCAAATGTTTTAGAATATAATATAGATTATAGATGTAGATTAATGGTAATTGGAGGTAATGATAAAAGAATGTGTGCAAGTAGATTTTACAGGAAGGGAAGAAAGAAAAAAACTTACATGACATTTGGGTTTTAAGCATGACATCTTTCCTATGCCATCTTAAAAAATTCATGTAAAATGTCATTTATAGACATCTCTCCTCCTTTATAATGTAGTACTAACAGGGTGCCCGCGCGATGCGGCGGGGGACACATGCATTTCTAAGGTTGCGCATGGTTCGGTTCAGTTCATGTCATGTCACAACCAACCCGGACGAATTGGTGTGTCGCTCTTACATATATCAAATACCAAACAGAATCCATAAGGGATACAATCCGTGTTGACAAACAATTTTTCCCGGATGAAATGCAAATTGGATTCATGGAACAGGAGAAGGATTTCCCATTCCTTAGCCGGTGTAAAGCTTGTTGGAAAACCCGTTGTCGGACTTGATTACTGGCCTTTTGTTGCTCAAAATTTATACTTTCATTTTTGTAATTTTCTAGTGGTTTCTCAAGAAATTCGCGCGGCGGAAGATCCTGAATTTGAGACTTTCTACACCAAAAATATTCTCTTAAACGAAGGTGTTGTTTGACTCAAGGGGACCAAAGTACGCATGTCAAATCCATAAATCGTTAGACGCAATGATTTCGAGCATGATCGTCGGTTGTTTATGGTCACCTCTCATAAACTGGCCTTGCAAAGCCATCAGACAACTTCTCCATTCGATGTGGATACAGTCAATGCTCCCGACCATCCCGGGAAGATGCCATCTAGCTTCATGTACGGCGTACAAACATGTTATGTCGTGTCTATTCTGTCTTCGTAGATACTCTTTACCGTATAAAGAAATAATAGTATTGCAAATATAGTAGAGAGACTCGCTTGAAGTTCTACTCGACATATTTAAATATTAATCAAAACATTAATATATAGGATAATTCGTTATGAATGTTACCGGTAGCAAGTTGACGAATCGCAGATGTGCATTTTTGTATCGCTGTAAAACTTCTCTTTCCCCTAGCATCATACCCTTCTTGAAACCATTCGTAGTTAGCTTTGATGTCTCCGGCAATCTTTAAAAATAATTTCTTTGATAAACGGAATCAAGTTTTAAACATCGCGTGATTGTACTTTTGGTTTTCTACAAAGTAATCGTTCATCAACACTTCACTTGCCCTCCACCAATCACGTTCAATCATTTTTTTCTTTGCGCGTCACGTATCTTGATGCTCCGCGGCTAGGCAAACCTTTGCAAAAAATCCCATTGTTTCACCCGACGAGTCGAGAGAACTAGATGAGTCGAGTGGATACGAAGGGCCTTGCATTTTTTTGAGTTGTTTGATTGTTGGAGATGTTGTTTGATTGTTTGTGGTATTAATTTTGGTTGAAAAAATGAGGTTATACCACCAACGTTCCAAAATGGTTGTGATGACCATCACACTTTTATTTTGTCACGGGCGTGATTTAGCGGGCGGGGCGGTGTTCGTGACCATCACGACCATTACGGGGTGGCTATCACAGATCAACCCGCCCACCCTAACAAGGCAGCTGTCACAGACCGGCTGTGACTTACCCATAAGCAATGAGTTTGTGGCTTTGTGCCAACCGTACCAAAACAAGAGCATTCACTATGCGATCATTTCCTTCCATCCCACGTGTCAAACCATTCCTTTAATTGACAGGAAACGTTGACTGCATGTCTGCATGCATGTATAGGTGAGAGGAAAATGTTTAATTTTAGAATTTTGGTATATGAATATATGATTCTAACTTTTTCTTGTTTGTTTTAAACAGCAAGCAATGTGAATACATATAGAAAAAGAAAAATTACTAATAAGACGATAAAAAATGAAAAGAAATCTTGAAAATAAAACAAGACGAAAACTTAGGTTGCACTAATTGATCAAAACTAAGCTCGCCAATTTCAAACGATGTTTTACCAAAACAATATTGGTTTTATCGAAGATTCTGTACAATTTCAATCAATTGTAGAGAATTTATTATATATATATTTTAAAGGGCTAAATCCTATATGGTATTCATATAGTCATTCTCCCTTTGAGAGTGCTATGTAGGATGCCATGTGCCATTGAGATATTTTAGGAAAAAAAATAATTTAAAAAAAATTAGATTTATTTATCTCATTTTTCCTCCCATAATTTTTAAACGTTAATATATTTTATATACGAGATTTTGTAAAGAAAAAAATTACACCAAATTAACGAGCGTTTTATTATCTTTTTCCAACGAGTACAACAGTGCTATATAAAAAACGGAGAAAAAATCGATCAAACTAACGAGCATTTTTTTAGTTTTCCAACGAGTACCACATTGCTATATAAAAAATGGAGAAAAAAATGACTATTTTTTTGTGGGGTTTTGTTCATACAGGAAAAAAAAACACAAAGTGTTCAGGTTATTCATTAAGGGTCATGTTATTTACACCGGGGTTTTTAGGGTTTTACAGCTCTCTACGGCTCGTAGAAGCCTCTACGGGCCGTAGAGGTGTTAGAGCATTGAAAACCACATCCCTATACGACTCGTAGATGCCTCTACAAGTCGTATAGGAGGGGCCCACTGCAATGATTGACACAAGCCTCTACGGCTCGTAGAAGCCTCTATGAGCCGTAGAGGCTGGTGCAAATAAATTTTGGGGTGGTGCAAATAGGGGGGGGGGCATTCATTAATCATGTATAGGCCAGTCTAATTATGTTCAAATCAGTAAATTTGAATTCTATTTACAACAAGTGTTAGCATTGGAGTTGTATATCGTTTTAGGTTAGGTTTTAATATTAGAGTTATACATTGTTTAAGGTTAGACGTTAACATTGGAGATACATTGTTAATTGTTTTAGGTTAGGTGCTACCCGAAGCTTTCCTACATGTAACGGTAAAGCGCATCAGTCTATTCCATATGTAAAATTGATATGTCATAATAGATTTCTCAACCCGGACACTCCCGGAATATAAATCTAGTAAGATTAATATATAAGATGAAACATTAGACTTTTGATTTCCCCACAAATCATGTAATCACTATCAGATTAACCTATTTTGTGATACTTTCAATGATTAATCGGATTAGATGTGGAGGTCACTCAAGAACGAATTTGTTGAATATGTATTGAGAAGTAACTGTACCCTTCTCTATGTATCTTGTTCGAGCAAGTAACTATACATTTATCTATGTCTTCCATTAGTTTTTTAGTTTATTTTAAAACATGAGTTCTTTTGTTGTTATTTAAATCGATCCAAACACAAAATGCCCATTCAGACTACAAGTCCAAATAAGTAATATGCCCAACTAGTGTTAACCATCTCATGTGGATGAAAAGCCCAAACATTTAATAAATAAAATAGGCCCAAACTTAATATAAATGTGTTTATATATAATATTTAAGATGGAAATTTATTATAAAATAAAATCGATAAATACACTAAATCTTATTAATATCAATCGAGCATGCACTCCCGCATCTCTTAACTCGTTAAAAATTAACTAGATTAACTTAGTCGATAAGTTAAACCAATATCACCAAAATAAATTGATAACACTAAAATTACCAACAATCCTCCCCCATTTTAGTGATGTCCATGATTAACTTAAAACACTTGTAAAAAAGCATAAACTTATGCATAAATGGAAATGTCCTGCGGATTAAATTCCATCTTAGTATATTACACATTCCAAATATTCGAATATCAGGATGTCTATAATGATTGAACCCTTGCTATCCATTTGAATACTTCAAGGTAAAATGCACATAAGTTTGCAATTTTCTTATGTTATTACTTGACACTATATTTTACTAGCCTGTGTCCAATCCTTGAAAGAGTACATCAAAGCCAAGACCAAGCTTCGTGAAGCGGCTAAACTTCATACTCTTATAGGTAATCTCTTTATTCTTGCACCTGCATATGCAAAAAAATTATAAAGAAGTTATAGTTCAACCTACTTTATCTTGCAGTCTAAACACATACTTTGGAATGATTTTGATTGTGTGTTTCAATATATATATATGACAAGCTTTCCACGTTGAATTCTTCATCTAACGTTGTATTAGATGGGAATTGGATGTCTTGACATAGAATATTAAAGTGTGGACTTTAAACCCATCCCTATGACTGATTTATTCACGAGATCTCTTTTTAACTCTTTAGTTAGATAATCAGCCTTACTATACTCAGATTTACAAATTCAACAGATATCACACCATGTATGATGAGCTCATGAATTATGCTATGTATAAGTATAAACACATAACTGTCTAGACTTTCCATTATACACCTGATTTTAATCCTTAGTCATTACTATCATACCTGATAGATATTAGTGATATTAGTGACATTGGTTTAGACCACAATGGAATTTCATAATACATGTTTCTTAGTCACTCAACTTCTTTAACAGCTGCTGTAAACGCTAGAAACTTACATTCCATCGTGATATGATAGAAGTACAAAATTTCCAAAGAAATGAAACCTCCCCCAATAGAGCATACAACTCTACTTAGTTATACAATTATATAAGAATAACCTTCTAAACTAAAGGAAAAACCTGAAAATAAAAACTTTTTAGGTATATAAATAATCAATTCACAGCTTGCTAATACCGAGTACTTGGATTACTGGTAAATTTACTCAGTTTCCCACAACATATGCTATGTCAGGCCTTATAACAAATCGTACTATACATTATGCATCCAATAGCTTTAAATACTCCATTTGTGAAATAGATTCACCTTGATTACGCAAAAGTTAGATATTAGGACCTATATGAGTACCAACTTGATAACAAACAAAGTAATTGAATTTATTCTACAATTTCTCAATTTAATGGGATTGTGTCATTAATGTACCCTTGTTCCTCCTTGTCATCCTTATTGCTAGGATACCAAAATCCTCCTCTAGATCCTCCGCATTAAACGATTTGTCTTTTACCAGTAGGGATGGCAATGGGTCGGGTATGGGTCGGGTTTTACTAATACCATACCCATACCCGGTTATAAAATCTCATACCATACCCGTCCCATTACCCGTCTGGTATTTGTCAGGTATTACCTATCGGGTATATAGCATACCCGCGGGTATCGGGTATACCCGTTGGTATTTGCATGTATATATATATATTTTTTATTTTCTTTTACAGTCTTATATTTTAAAAAATTTAGAATATATGAAATTGTAATAAATAACATATATATCATCATCACAATAATACTCTTTGAAACTTTTAAAATGTAAATATATATTAAAGTATGAATTTGAAAACTATTTTTATATTTCATAGCATATAAATATAAAAAATAGTGTTATTATAATATATGTTTTAGACAAAAAGTTTATTTTTCAAATAATGAATCTATTAGAATGAAACATTACTAAAAAACAGTTAAGAAAAGATGTATATAAAACTGAAAAGTCTTCGAGTATATATTTCAGGTAGACGGGTATTTAGTCTCGGGTAATCGGGTTGGGTATCACCTAATACCATACCCGTCCCATACCCGTGAAATATTTTTTTTTCCAATACCAAACCCGTCCCATACCCGTCGGGTATCGGGTATACCCATCCTAAATGCTTCGGGTTCCGGTATACCCGTCGGGCTCGGGTTTTTTTGCCATCCCTATTTACCAGAGGAATCAAGATTGGTACATAGATATATATCTGATTAGTTAAGAAAAAATTCATCAAATAAGATCACCTCAATAGTGCTTGTTTAAGATTATGCCTAGGAATTGATCATCTTCAATATCAAAACAACATTGATATATATCTGATTAGTTATGGTTCCTTCAACGAACCATTCAACTAAATAAAGATGTAAGTCATAATCAAAATACTTAGCTTTTATTGTTCTCATGTTTTTCTTAGGTCGAGAAGGAACATATATATTGCCAGTACTAGTAGATGCTTTATCAGAATCTATAACTACATTCTCAATACGATAAAAACCCATATTCCGAGAATTATGGATTATATCCCTTGATTCTAGAACGATGTTTACATACAGTCATTAGTTCTAAGAGATGAGACAGAAAGACCTTTGAATTTTCAGCATATCCTATGAATAGATCATTCATATATTCCCTTCACACCTAAAGTCTTTCTTTTAGGTTCAGTAAGACCTACAAAAGCACTGCATGGGTAAGCTTATTCCTTTTGTTACCCATTTATGCTTTACAACCTTGCTTGAGTTTTAAAACAATTTTAAAACAATTAAATTAATTTAATACTTCAACCTTTGCAAAAGTATGTATAGCAAAATCGATTGACGTCATCTATAAAAGTAATAACATACTTTTAGTTCTCATATATGATTTTTTCAAAAAATCACATGGATCATTCTAGATTAGTTCTAATAACGTATACTCTTTTAATATCCGTAAAAGAAGTAAGCGATTTCGTTTAACATGCAAGTTTTACATATACCAAGGTTCATGCTTGAAAATGGAACCTTTAATCTTTTATAATAGACATGCTAAACGGTTTCGTCCAAAACCAATCCTCAAAGAGGTTCTAAATTTACAAATATCAAAACAACCATCCTTATGTAGTACAATTGCATCATTCTTGTTTATAGGTGTGATGTATCATACATAGTTTTATTTCAACCCAAACAACGATTCCAACAATATATGTGTATAGGGTGAGGTTAGGATACAAATGGTGTGTTTTGTGAGAAGGGTGAGAAATAATTATGTCATTTAAATCATAATGATGGATGGTTGAGATTAAATGAGTGGCAAAATATTAAATTGTGTTATAATTTAATTAATAAAATGAGACTTATGAGGGTATAACTGTCAACACACAAAAAAGGTCATTAAACACTTCCTTATTACAAGGAGACCTTCCTTATCTCTGTTTCTCTCTCTCTCTCTCTCTCTCCTTTGTACGGTTATTTTTGTCTCTCTCTCTCCTTCTCTCTCATCAAACCTTAAAATAAAACCTGCAAATCATGAGTAGGTTGAACAAAATTCAGATTTGTTGGTGTGTTTTAGCGAAAATATCAAACAATGGTAGCAAAGAGGATACATCAGAAGCATAAAACGTAAGTATATTATCCTTCGTCATTTGTGTTTTTTTGCATACGATTATTGTTTTTTCACTTCGATTTCCCACAAAAAATGGTAGGAAAAAGGAAGAGATCGTCGGAATCGGAAAAGGACACAACAGCAGCTTAAAGGAATTTGATTGCGTTGCCAGCAAGCTTTTCTGTATACAATTATGGGTTTCTGTTAAGCCGATGATGTTATAACACAATATAGACGTTATTTTCCATGTATTTGATTTGGGTTCGATTTAAAACACAACAAGTAAAGGCATCAGATTTGGGTTAAAACACCCAAGCGTATAATTTTATGGGTTGTGGGTTTATTTAACTGACTTGGGGGTTGGCTTTAAAACACAACAGGGGAATGTACTGGGTTAGGGTCAAAAACACAAGGTTATGTTTTTTCAGGCTTATAGGTTTATTGGTTTATGTTAAAACACACCGTTGGTTTTTGAATCTCAATTGATAAAACAATATGAGCCTTGCGAAATGAAATCTGTTAAAGATTTGGATCATTCTTAAAAAATCTCATCAATTAAAACTAACCAAAAATAAAATATTAAATGATATATGTATGATTACATTATTACCCTTGGTCTTAAAATACCGTACTGGCACGTGTCAGCATGAGAATGCTTCTTACCATTCCTACAAAATCCATTCTTTGTACCAGAACCCCCCCCCTCCTCTCTCTACCATGAATATATATAGTAGAATCATTAACCACAAATCGAGAATGAAATCTATTAAAGTAATTTTAAGTTCTAGAGATATTGGAAAGATGAAACTTGGAATTTGTATGAGTCTTTATACTATGAGTGCTAATGAAACAAGAGTCCCCGACTTTGTATCCAAATCCACATTTTTAGATACCATTCCTGACTTCAATTCTCGAATACAATTTTTTAACAATTATTATACACACTAAACAATTTTATTTTTCCTTTTGTTGTGTTGAAGCTTACAAGTCAAGATATTTTACTTTGACTTTGCAAGTCAAGCAGAAGAAGATTCATTGATCTTCTCCTTCTTCTTTCGAAAAACCAAACCATTATATGCCGAGAATAGTACACAAGTTTCTAAAACCAATTGTCTTAATAACAACAGTTCACATTCCACTTGCAATGCAAATCAAAACCAACCAACTATAAAAGTATACGAGTTTCTTTAGACCGACTGCTATCTACAATAATAATAGTACACGGGTTTTTCTGCTCACAATATGAGACAAAACCAACCGTTTAAGCCAATAGAATTTTAGTCTTTAAAATTACACAGAAGTAAATGAAAAGCCCAAACATTTAATAAATAAAATAGCCCTAAACTTAATATAAGTGTGTGTTTATATATAGTATTTAAGTTAGAAATTTATTATAAAATAAAAACCGATAAATACACAAAATCTTATTAATATCAATCGAGCATGCACTCCCGCATCTCCTAACTCATTGAAAATTAACAAGATTAACTTAGTCGATAAGTTAATCCAATATCTCCAAAATAAATTGATAACACTAAAATTACCAAGAAACAATGCCAAGCATTTTTGTTTCCTGGAATATCATGTTATCATTATTTTGGTCTTTGAGAAAACGACGTCATTCATTGCTTCCAAATACGTCAACTAGAAATAAGCACGACAACATGCATGAATCATCTTACATTTAATGGATCTTACCGAAAGTGACTTGTGAATTTCTAGCAGGCCTTTGACTAAAGGCATAGATAGGAGAGCTTATATCATTATATAAAGATACAATTTGCAGATTTCTTTATGAGGAGCGCTTACTGTAGCAATCTCATGGGTTAAGAACCTTCCACGTCTTCTCATCTCGAAACAACAATCGAGAGGTCGCAGTGACCGAACAATCAATTAGAGAAGCCCTATATTTCAACGACAGTAAGGAAGATCCGATTGAGTTTTCTGTTGATCTGATCAGAGGGCTATTCAAGAGATTGAAGTATGAAGGCGTAGTGCAATCTTCTGTACTTTTGAAGACAAACTTATGCAAGGAATATTGTTATTTGCTTCATGTCCTCATTCAGTGCCTTGGACCAAGATTAAGCAGTTTTGACACAGCAAGAGAAACAATTTCATCAGTAATGGTAGCTCCCATCCTCAACAAACCGTTCAACTTCTCGTGGATGATCTTCTATCACTTAAAAGAGAATGTTATAGTCAAGTTCAAGAAGAAGAGGTCGTTGATGCATCCAAGGTTCCTACAAATGATTTTTGATGCCCAGATTCCAGATCTGCCAAAAGTTGAAGGTGATGATATCAAGTTAATCCATATGTCTGACACTACTCTGAATAGGATGAAGACTTATAAGTTGAAAGATGAACCTCCCTCCAAGCGAATGATTGGCCACATTGCACATTTCAACAATGTAGCACCGTTGAATGACAATTAGAGACAAGAATCGATTGCAGAATTTACTTGTGAACCAACCTCGACTACAATTGTAGAAGCAATAGCTGAAGCTGAATCATCAAGGCCCATAAAAAAAAAGGAAAGAGGATAGCTTTTACAGTCGTTGTTCATAGCCCACGAGAGGTACAAGCAACTGAACCAATGAGAAATGAATCTAATAGTGATGATACGGACGGAGATCCTAAAATCAAACAACTCAGAAAAGGTATGAAATTAAGTAGAGAAAGTGGTGAAGAAGAAAGATTAAGGCAGATCCGCGAACTTGCAACCCTACAAGATCTTCTTATCATAGCGAGTACTTTATCTAAGGAGACTAATGGCGATCAAATTTCCTTTCCTCCGCCATCTGCTAGCATTGTGATTTGGAATGCTGCGGAAAGAGAGAGAAGAGCAAAGAGATCCAGAGTTTGTTGTGATTGTAGAGGAGATAGATGAAGCACTTGAGGAAGAAAGGCCTTTAAAGCGTAAAACTAGAACTTTGTCTAAAGAACCAAAAATGTCACAGCTGCCAAAGAAATCAAGGAAAGATAAAAATCTAGTAATGCTAGCAAGCTGGGGATTAAACTCCCCAAAACAACAACTCACTCCAAAACGAAAACCACTGCAGCAATCATCCAAGCAACCACAACATCATCCTCAACCACAATCCCAACTTCTCAACCAGCCACTGCTAGAACTGCAATCTTCACTGGGTCTGCTCAGTTGCATCTTCTATGCCTTCTTCATCACTCAACTTTCAGTTGATGCAGATTTGCAAAGACTGACTGCTGAGATCGGAGTCCTACCATTTCAGATTCCTCAACAACCTGAACAAACACCTTTCATGCTATCCATCTCACCTGTACCAACAACATATACCGGTCCATCTCACTAAACCTAAATTAATAACCTAGTAAGCATGCTTCACATGCAAATTGCTCAGAATATGGAGAACCAGAGAAGGTTAGCTGCGTCAGAACAAAGAGATCGCCCGATCATGACCATTATCAATGAAACAAGGTTAGAGAATAGAAGATTATCAGCAACGTTAGAAGAGGTGGTGCTCAAGTTAACCAAAAGTGAGCAAGAGATTCGATAGTTAATGGGTTCTCATAATATTATTGTGAACCATCTTGCTATTGTAGAGTCTGAGAATAAGAAGCTAAAGAGAAGAGTTCTAAGATCCTTCAACAAACATAAAAGACTCACTAGTAGTGACGGGGATGATGGTGATGATAGTGGTGATGATGATGATGATGATTGATGTGCCGATAATTTAACATGTTTTACATATGTAATTATCCTCCTCTTTGCACATTTATTATGCTTTTATCTTTATAAAATCTAGCTAAAATGTTCCTATAAGATAAATGCAGGTTCTTGGAACCAAAAGCAAAAAGGAAGAATAAAGGCACATTTTGAGTGAAGAACAAGCTTCTGGTGGACAATAAGGTACATGGTACAACAACCTTGTCTCCTACATGCAAGTTTTGAAGTCCAAGAAGGAAAACAGCACAAAAGACAATGAACCGAAGCATTAGAAAGTTGTTTTAGATGCAGCACGGTCGCGCTCCTGCCGTGCACCTGTCCCGGGTCAAGAAGTCAACATTTCCAAGTCAGCGGGAGGCAAAAAGTCAGCTTACAGAGTTGCATGAACGTGCCAAAACCATGTGCATGGGCGTGCCAGATGAAACGTTCTCCCCAAGGCTCCAACCAACCAAGACTGGCAGATTTACTGACGAGCACGGTCGTCCCAACCCTTGGCAAGGGTGTGCAAGCCCTGAAGCCCAACAATTTCTGCGAGAAAGTACTCTGCAACAGTACTTGCTGTCGAGCATGGGCGTGCCACCCTTGTGAGCACGGGCGTGCAGCCGCTGAGTTGCCTATAAATAGAGGCCTCAACTCCACACTTTGGGCATCCCTTCATCCATCCCATTCCATCCAAGTTTCTCTCACACTTCTGCCATTTTTAGGGTCTTGTAAGTGACCTTTGGATCTTGGGATCACTCCATAAACACTACTAGAGTGAGAGCTTGAAAGAGATCACTACAAATCATCCCAAAAACCCTCTTTGATCCTCCAAACAATCACTACCATGTGTTCTTTTAATAACTAAATTAGAGTGCATGTTGTAATGCCAATCATTGGCTAGGATTCTTGAGTGTTACTAGGATGAAGACTTCTTTGGTAATGGATTATATGGTTTTTATTTCTTGGGTGGCGTTTTATGTTCTTGTCTAATTCTTTCTACCTTGAAACTTTGTTTGATGAATTAATTAAAACTAAGACTTAGTATTTGGCCTTGTGGGTGTTTTGATAGAAAGTGGAGGGACTTATGAGTATACCCATGGTGTGTAACAACCCATGCACTTATAAGCTAACCTTAACTCCACGTGTAGAGATTGGCCCATTTGTGTTTGGAAACAATCACAGTTTGTGGCTTGATCCTCAAATATCAAAATCTCACTTAGGGTCGGTACGGTCTTTATACTTTGTCCTAGTGATAAGCCAAGACTTGGTTATGCGACTTAGCTTCCTTTTCTATGTGTTAGCTTTGACGCAGACTAAGGATTGGTAAACCCGTGTTAGAAGCGGACGGTCTTTATCCTCTTTCATTACTATACTGCCGCACAGTTAGTGATAGGCCAATCACATTTTGAAAGTTTAATTAATTCAAGTAGGGGATGCACGTGTTCTGGTTAGTCACGACTCCTTTATGATATCAAGTGGTAGCTTGTTCGGCCATGCTCTGGCTGCCGGTAAGTCATTCATAAAAGTTTGAAGTAGTTAGATGTCTTTATTGCAACACTGGGAGGTGGATTCTTCGGGGTTGGGGATTCACAGTCTTGAGTAGTTCGTCCCTCATTGTTGAGAGGTGAGCTTACCAGTTTGGGAGACCCACAATTAAAACAAGAACATAAACTAGTTATGCGATAATAGTCACCTCTAGAGAATGCAACCTTGCGCAACTCAAAGGTAAGCATAAGTGCGCAACTTGAATACACCACTCAAATAACTAATTACTATTAATCCATCCCAAAGTTAGTCGGGTCCCCAAAGCAACACTTCTTTTTGGATATTTATTTCTACGGTGGTTATTCTCGCTCTCTCTCATTTCTATCTTTACTTTTATTAAAAAAGCAACTTAAGGCTGAGTAGGGGAAGTCATGTCTTAGGGTTTGATACTCGGTACATACTTGTGTCTAAACTACACTCGATATGTATACTTGCCTATTCTGTGGGTTTAGAACTATTAACAATTATCGTTTCATTTTTATAAATTTAAAACTTCACCAAGTGTTTTAACTTGAAGTCATATCTATATTACCTTTTTCATCGAGTCTTGACATTTCCACCAGGACATTGTCAATTTAAGAAAAAGAAGTTAAGTGACTTAATCCACACAACATCAAGTTTTGGCGCCGTTTCCGGGGACACGACATATTCCATAGAAAGGTTTAAGTTGCTAGTCTAACCTGTTTTTCTAGTTTTTTATTTTGTAGGATGGGTCATCAAATTGCTGAAATGGTTGCTACGTTCAACAAGGACGTGACTATTGTGGCGGACCTCCTTTTCCCCACATTGTGAAGACTACTTTTTTTGTATTCTTCCGTGGAGCTATTGCGATAGACCTTCTTACCCCATAAATGCGAAGAATACAGCTCTCCTTGTCTTCCCACTTTTAATTTATTACCATTGTGATCCTTCTCCATATTCACACCTCCACCTGAACCTCCTCCACCTTTTCCTTCCTACGAACCACCTCCATATAACTCATTGATGTCGTAGGGTTTTAGCAAAACTTAAACTTCTTTTCTTTAAAAGTGGCTAAGTCCCGAAGGAAGGGCAAGAACTTTGGTGAAAAGGAATTAAGTTGGAAAACGGTGGTACGATTTCAAGTTTTAAATTTATAATCTAAAACGATAATTGCTCAATGTTCTAGAACCCACACAATGGGAAAGCGTACCTATCGTGAGTAGTATAAAGATGTGCAAGTACCGAGTATCGAACCCAAGGACAAACGGTTTTTACTACTCAGTTTCCTAAAAAGTACTTTAAAAGAGTTTTTTAAAATTGCGAGAAGAAACATAGAAGAGAGGTGTAAACTGTGAGAGAAATAAATAACAAAACAAAGGTGTTGCTTCGGGATCAGATGGAAACGGGTATGAATAAATAGTATACTTTTACTAAAGTGATGTGTTTAAGTTGCGCACTTGTGCTTAACTTTGAGTTGTATTAACACATTCTCTAGAGGTAACTGTTTTCGCATGACTGTATAAAACGACTTATGTTCTTAAGGTTTTTGTGAGGGTCTCCCAAACCGGGTAGCTCTCCTCAAAAAATGAAAAGAAAGTGACTCGAGACTGTTTGAATAACTTGCCGTGGCCGGAGCATGACCGAATAAGTTACCACTTAATATCATAGAGGAGTCGTGACTAACCAGAACACGTGCATCCATTACTTGATTAAATTAATTATCAAAAAGTGAGTGGTCTATTACTAATTGTGTGGCAGTATAGTAATGAAAGAAATAAAGACCGTTTTCTTTCAACACGGGTTCACCATCCTTGACTTGCGCCAAAGCTTTCAAATAGACAATGAAGCCAAGTCGCACAATCAAGTCTTGGCTTATCACACGGGGACGAGGATAAAGACCATACCACTGGTTTGGCACGCCCGTGCTCATCAGTTCTTGTAACCGTCTTGTCATTTTGG
>JAUTDX010006257.1:0-22810 GCA_030844895.1 Ambrosia x helenae
AAGAGGCTATGAATGGTTAAGAGCTGAATCATTTAGCATCCTTTATTAGCTTAATGGTTCAGCACTTAATCATTCCATTCAGATGCTAAAACAAACAGTCTGAATGCTGAATGATTCAGAACTGAATGGTTAAGAGGCTGATTAAGAGGCTACCAAACAGCCCCTTAGTTTTTTTCTGTTAGTTTGTGAGTGAAATGACTATTATACCCATCCATCTTCTTCTAAAATCCCCCCCCCCCCGCGCCCCCCGCGCCCCCCGAGCACCATCTCCACAGCCACCGTTAAACTCTTATTAACCATCAATTACAGATGCAACAGTTTCCGAGCAAACTTGCAGGGTTATCCAAAACACTCTCTAATACGAATACACAAAATCTATCCTCCATCCTCAACAATCCACATGTTTTCGACAACTCCTGGTCCAGCTGGTGGTCATCCTCTTCAACGTCCGTATAGATTCCTGAATTTGCCACATCTGTTTCGAATACCAAAACCTCTGATGGTTTAGAAGTTTCTAGATCTGATTTCGCTTCTTATTTATCCTCAGTTCTCAATCATTATTTCTGATTTGAACATATTATCACCATTCCAACAAAGAGTCCAATAATAATAATAATAATAATAATAATAATAATAATAAATAATAATAATAATAATAATAATAATAATAATAATGATTAAATTAAAGACAATGAAACATCTGTAATTGATGGTTAATAAGAGTTTAACGGTGGCGATGGTGGTGGTGGGTGGGTAGGTTGGTTGAAGAAGAAGATGGAGTGGTTTAATAGTCATTTCACTCACAAACTAACAAAAAAAACTAAACTGACGTTAATAAGAGAAATGTAAAGTGTTAGTCAGGCAAACCACAAGGACTCAAAGTGTTATACTCGTCCTGAAACTGTTAGTTGAGACAATCCATGTGGACGAAAACTGCAATTAACTCTTAAAAGAACAATAATATTACATCAAATAAACTATTTATATATTTAAAAAAAACAAAGTACGAGGATGATTTTATACATTAAAACATTCAATAAAATGGAGCAACATGTAAACTTTATTAACAAGACTCCTACAAAGACCACCAATCGAAAATTGTATAATGAATTCTTTTATGAACTTTGGTACCCAACCGTTGTATATTCTTTGTCAATAACTAATGGAAGTAAGCTTGATGCAATGATTATCACTTGTACGTGTACACAATATTTTCCTAAATGCTTCACGCAACTTTTTTTTTCTTTTTCTTTTTTTTAAAGGCATTTCACGCAACTTGTTCTTGATCTCCACATGATTTCCTTCATTAATTGACAAAATATTGGTTTTAAAATTAAAAAAAGAAAAAATTAAATCAGACTATTTTTGTTAAATAAATGGTTTCAATGCTTTAAAAGGAACAATCCAAAGAAGAATTCAACAATTTACCCTATATACTATATATATATATATACACACACACGCGCGCGAGCGACTCATATGTATAGCCAAAAAGGAACAACATTGGCTTAAACCGGAACGACACCGAAAACAGGCCACGAGCCAGTCGGAAAGGAACAAAAAATCAGCTTAGCTGGAACAGCACCAAAATTGGGCTGCCCGACCATGGGTCACAGGTCAATGGCCATAGGCCATGGGCCATGTGAGTCATAGTAAATCTCTAAGTTGAACCAGCTTAACTGAACCATCACCACCACATGAAAGAAAACCATTTGAAACAACTTGAATATCTGTCACAGCAGCCTGCATTGTTTCAAACTTTAATTATAAATGCAAGTGAAAGCTTATCTTATTATTTACTATAGTATAACTTTAAACTAAAAGGGTAAAAATGGTGTACCCTAACGACCCCTCCGAATCCTCTTGAGCTAGGTTGAATGAAGGTGTGTCTATCATGCATTTTCGGCCAGTGATATACCAGTTTTGCCCTCTTAGCGTCCCAAAGCTTTACATCTCCATCTTTACTTCCGTTAAGAAAAAACTTGTATTTGGAATAGCTGATATGCTGGTCACACTCCCTACAACCAGAAGGTTAAAACATATAAACGGCTGATTTGGGGGGGGGGGGGGGTAAGTGTGTTATTGTAATGGGTCGAACAGGTCAAATGAAAAATTACCAGAGTGGGCCTTGGGTATGTACCACAACATCCCATTTCGGTTTTGATCCCCTTGTTTGTTATGCAAGCCTGCGGTTGAGGATGCACTGAACTTTTGTTCATTGTTATTGGAATTCTTATGTTTTTTTGGTCTTCGGGTGGCTATGTAACGGAAATCATGAACTCCAACATCTCCGCCTTTTCCGCCTGTCACGATTAGGGGAGAAACCGAACCGCTTCCTATCTCATCAGCAAACACACAAATGGGACGCGCACCACCTGAAAACACACGCATATACGCATTTATTTCTAATATAAATTATTGAAAACGCCAGATTCATGAACTGAGATGAACCTTCATGACACATGATGGAAGCTCGGGATGTGGTCGGTGGAGCAAGTGTGTCCCATATAACAACATTAACATTATTGGAACTATAACCTGCTGCAGCCACAATTGATCCACTTGAAGTAACATATGTCACATCCCTGCAAATAAATAGAAAATAAAATTATATTACTTTATTTTATTTTATGTCATATTAATGTCAAATCGAGATTTTGCAAAAAAAAAAATAAATAATAATAATAATAAAAAAAAAACGTACGACGTGTAGTTGTTAAAACAGAGAGACGATTCCGTTGGACGAACATTGCTTCTTCCTCCAACCTCAAGCTGCCAGGTGCACACTGTTCCATCTGACGCTGCTGTGGCGAATCGCTGCCCACAATGATCAAAATGGACGGCTGAGATTGATGCAAGAGCATATGGTGGAGGGACATTTGCAGCAGGAAGAACTCCATACGTAGCCGTAGCTGTATTTTTGCCAAACTGTACCAGACACAACCCACAAACGATGTTAACTAATAACTACAAGTATGTCTTTATTATATATCAAATTCGAATATAAAAGATGTGTGTACCTCCCATAGATACACGTGTGTATTGCTTGAACCAACTAAGAAGAAAGGTCTAGAAGGGTGACTTGAGAAAGCGCGCGTTCTAATATTATCTACAGTTGCAGGTGGGTCAACGAGTTCTTCAAAATCTTGTTGAATTTCCCAACCAAGATTAGATGTGCTTACTGGTTTTGCTAAACCCATACCGATTGTGGCCCCACCCAAACCAAGGTGGGTCCCCTTCCGGCTACCAAGACCGATGCCGGGAGAAACACATGTCGGAACTGGAGTAGACTCGGATCCAGCCCACCGTCAGTTGGCCAATCAACATCTGTCCAGATATAGTTTGACTTGTCAAAGGAAGACCGCCCATCTTCCCAATTATAAAAGGCTATCCCCTGAAACAACAGAAGCATAGCAAGCAATTATATGTAAAGAGAATGTAACTAAAAGCTATATAAATTAATGTAATAATTAGATGTGGGGAAACAGCTCGAAATGGGTATTTTTGGTACAGGTCAGGTCGGGTTGACCAGAAACATTTCTTATTTGTTTTCTTTATTTTATATAATAATTAGTGTTGTCAATATGACTGCAAAAATTAAATTACTACAATGAAAAGAAAATGATTATAAATTTTTACACATCTGAAATGCACTTTGGGTTACTTTACAACAGTTTGACCAGTCTGACCCATTTGACCCGTTTCTTTTTTAAACTAATTTTTTGTTTACCTCTTTGACCTGTTAAGAGACTAAGGTGGGTCAAAATTGCCATCTGTAATACTAAGGAATGTAAAGAACAAAAATCAAACACCAGTTCTGACCTTTTTGTTGCAAGCAATTGCAGCTTGTTGTTGATCAATGGAGTTGATGCATAATGCCTGTTCAAGAATAGAAAATATAATGATCATGAATTCTGTATCGCGGCGAAAATTTCAATGTAATAGGAAAAGAGTTACCTCGAGCAATTCTCCATTTATTTTATGTACTTCTTTAGGCTTCTGAAACGGAATATGTTTCATCTTTATATTAGTGTCTTTATATCCATAATGGTCAACAGAAAGGTCAACCGAATGATCAACAGCTTCTTGATTGTCATTTTCAGAAGGTTCATGATCCCCTATGATGCTTGTATAAACATCACTCCATCCTTTAGAATGTTTCTGTTTAATAAGCTGCGACCACTTTGAATATTCCACTGCAAAATCTCCGCATAGAATTTTTTGATTGTCAAACATACTCCATAGTACTTCAAAAGTTGATAATCCTTCTTCATTGTTCAGTATGCTAGAGAAGTCAAAGTCAACACCTTGAACAAGACCTCGGTAATTGGTTATCGGTGTTGACCTACACAGATTCTCTAACCACAAAATTGTAGATTCATTTGATTGATCTTTCACTTTCTGCAGCAAGAACGATGCCAGCTGTTTTGCACAATACGATAACGCATGCTCTGATTCCACTTTCAGCAATTTAGTCAAAACCACAGTCACTAACTGTAGTTGGCCTTTTGTGCTATCATTAGACACGTAGGAAGAAAGCTTGCATGGAGGGCGAAAAGAGTAATTGTCTTCAAGATTCTCAGGTAACAAATCAATTTGGTGTTTCAGAAACCCTGACATGAGGCCGCACAAAGAAGCCCGTATAATTTGCCATTTATCTTTTTCAGGTATGTCATGACCATTTTGGTCACTTACAGTTAATCCAATGGTCTGAACAGTCATTTCATTGGGATCCAACAACTCAAATAGTTTTGGAAGGAAATCCTTCAAAATTTTCATGTTTGAGTCGAACGATACCGATTCATTGGAATATGTAAGCAAGATAGGTTTCAGAACAAGAATAAGGCTCTTGGGACTTCTTTGAAACCAAGCAGATGTAAAATATATGTAATATTCACATAAATCAAGAAAACTTTCAGCATAAGAACCACCGAGCAGTTTCAGTCCACTTTTTACCTTTGACACCAACAATAACAAGTCCTTCATATTCGTCTGAATGGAATGTGATTCTTTTTCACAGAAATTCATCATACAAACCATGTTATATTTTGAGAATAAAACGAAAAAATCTTCGATACCCTTTAAAATGAGCATTGGCAATGTAGGGTAGGACGGATTTCCATTCAATGCAAACGCTCATGTTGAAACATATGACAACCAACGAACATGAGGCCATGATTGTACAATGAAACAATAATCTGAAAAAAAATAATAATACAAGTAAACAAACTTTTTAAGAAAGAAAACAGGTTATAAAATGATGATATGGATGCATAGTAGTTAACAAGTGAATACCATGTTAATCAGATGGTAGCGAGTCAAGGAATACTTCTGCTCAATATATGCAAGCCCAGCATTTAACTTGTTTTCAAAAGTTGAAAGCAGCGTGTTGTACAAAATATCAGATGACGGTGTGAAGTTTTGTGGCCAACTTGGATGTTCTGTCAACAAATTTGTAACGTATTGCATTGCGAAACTGTACTTTGCATGCGAAAGCACATGCAATGCTACATCACCTGATATCCAATTCGAGGAAAGTGCAGATGGATTCAGTCTCTCAATAAGAATTTTGGTTTCTGAATTATCTGATCTACTTTTTTGTTCAGAACCACTGAATATACTGACAGAAGATGAAAGGCACTCCAAAGCTTCAATCTAAAAAAATGATAAACAAAAAAGATAATTCGACCTTAATGGGCTTTTTGTAATAGATGCAGAAAATAATTTCTAGATGAAACGTGAATTGAGGTGAACATACAGGTAAACCGCATCTGCTTAACGCAGTAGAACTCATCAAAACAGCCCATCTACAAAGAGTTGCGGTATTTTGTTCTCCAATAGCATTCTTCATCTGGTTTTTGTTTGCTAACATTAAGCAATATTGGCCAACACTTGGATCTTTAAAGGCTGAATGGTTGGACAAGAGGGCCGATTTATTGCTTGGAGAGGTAACTTGCTCACCAAGCATGCTCGTAAAAGCTTTAGAGTAGTTCCCTAATACCCACTGAAATTAAAAAATAAGACTTATAAGTTATAACAAACAGAAATAAACAGATTAATTAGTCAGGAATTGTCACCTCAAGAATGCTTGATTTCCAGTAGTCGCCATTTTCATAAGCAGATGGTAGCAGGAATTTAGATATGAGATGGTGTTCGGATGGACCATTATACCCTTCAATAAGACGACAAATTACAAGAGCAAGCTGCTCATCTCCAAGAGTTTTTGTACATACGTTAATAGCAGAAGCAGTATCACCTCCAAGCAAGAAGAAAGCTACAGCAAGCTCCAGTTGATGCCTACCCATCAACACATAAGCGTTTTTCAAAGCAGCAGCCTTATTTTTCTCATCCTGCACCAAATTAATTCAACCTTTTCAATAATCAAACTTCATGATAGTTGTTAAAAAGATCATATTGATGATTTGAGGTTGTACTAACCTGAAAATTACGTGAAAGAAATGCCACTAATGGCTTGTCTTTTTCATCTTTACTGATTTTATAAAGACCTGCCAAAACCTGCAGCCTGTTTAAAGCTACGTAAAGCAGTGTGCAAGCTTTTGGATCCTTATTTTTCAAATATTGCTGTTTTGCCAACCTCTCCATCTGCAACGAAGAAATTGATAGTTGACTTTTTGTTAGAAATATATAAGATCACATTTGACTTCTGAAATAGTGAAATCAAGCAAGTCAGAGCGCGATATAGCACCTTAACTCGCAACTGCGATTTATTTGTGTACCAATATCCAATACCCATGTTGCGCATTTCTTGCCAAGACGAATCATTATTCAGCAAAGAATCAAATAAATTGTCTTGACAATCAGAGTGGAAAGCCCAAGCAATAAAGGATGAGTCAACGGTTAATTCGCCCACTGATGGCAACTTCCCGACTCTCCTTGCACGATACAACTGCTGAAACCTCACTGCAACCCAAAATCTTAACAAAAAAATTTGAGTCAAGAAGACATGAACATTAACAAGTTAATATTAGAAATTAGAACAGAAATCTTTGATCGAATCCATTTTTAAAAGAACTTAAAAGTTATAATTACCTTCGACCAGATTCATCAAGACCACCATATGGTGAAGACGTATTTGAATTACTAATTTCATCAAGAAGATCAACAACCGCAAGAATTTGCATCTTTTCAGAGTTAGTAACGGCTGAAATATCTTGTAACTTCTCAAGTGACTTAGTGAGCCCACTCAGTCCAGATCTTGTGGAAGTCGGATTGGTGGAACCATTAGATTCCACGATGAATAACTGAACTGATCTAAATTTACATTTGAATCCCATGTGAACGCTTTATTATTTGACTTTTCTGGAAAAAGTCCTTCAACATAGTCTGACAAGCTCATTTGTGGAATTCTTTTCAAATCTGCATTATTAGAAGATAGATGTTCCAAAAGATGTTGTAGGGTAGTTTGTGCACGCTTCCAGTTGCCTGAACATATTAGTGGTATTATAAAACTTTATCAGTTATATAATATTAGAATATCAACTACAACCTTATAAATGCTCAACCAATTATGAGTACCTGAGTATATATTGACTAGAAGTGCTTCAGGATGGTAGGCAGGTAAAGAGCCACCAACATGTGCTGTCAAATCCAAAATACTCGATAAACCAATATCCGTAACGGCATTATATGTTTGTTGATTGTTTCCAGAAATGCTTGAAAATATACAATTCTCCATGTTCAAATTTACAAGACAGTTTGACATGCATGTTTTCACTGCTGCCCTTCAATGTCAATTTTTCAAAATCATAAGTATCGGAATCACTAAAAATTTCAGGAAGTGTACATTCGGACATATGTTTTTTGTTGTGTGGGAGTAACCACTGGCTGAAAAGACAGAAGTAGTCATCATGAACAATCACACCTGTTGCTTTAGGTCCCCATATGAAATCGCAGATTGGAGGGCCAGTTTGACTTTTTGCAAGACAAAACCATATGTTTCTATCCTTTGACTTTTCTGAACCTATAACACTTTGACCTTCACAACGCCTTATGGAATACACCTGCAGTTCATTCTGCAAGCAAACTCCAAGCAATAACTGACCGTTACCTACCGTTAACCAATTTAAAACAACCACCTCACCATCAAGATGTATACTTTCTTCAAGTAAAAAACTTCCGACTTCTCCAAGGTATACAAATTCCCATATATGAAGGGTACTATGGTCATTTGACACATCATCAGTAGATACAGTTGCAATCTTTCGACCACAATCGGTTACACTTACTCTCGTGATGGGCCCCTCATGTGCAGCAACTGTGCCTAATAGTTCCCACTCTTGATCTGTACTTCTCCATAGTTTTTAAACTACCATCAAAACAACCAGTAACTAAGTGATATGGAACATGACTGTTGAACATTCCACTAGCAAAACTTGTAA
Organism: Ambrosia x helenae; assembly: GCA_030844895.1. Classification (NCBI taxonomy): domain Eukaryota; kingdom Viridiplantae; phylum Streptophyta; class Magnoliopsida; order Asterales; family Asteraceae; genus Ambrosia; species Ambrosia x helenae. The sequence continues at coordinate 8,400 of JAUTDX010006257.1, forward strand.
CATTATCATTGCTGTATGGATTTGGAAATGAAGATGAGCAACGATCAACAAGTATACAATATTTCTTCCCAAATATATCACTTTCAAAAGAATACATGGCAACTTCTGAAGTCTCATTGAAGTCAATTTCTAAAGGATGAATAGTGATATTCCATGATAACGCCTGAAAGTGGCCTTTCCGTACAGCTAACACCATAAATTTGTTATATATCATGGTACTACAAGTAGAAGTCAAAGGAACTGACCAGATACTAGTGGGTCCATTTTCATCATAACTAGGGGTGAAAGGAATAGTACATAGTTTATTACACAATATAGAATCTTCATTGTGATTAACCTTAACGATAAAACAATCTATGCCTCCAGCATGGATCATCAGTAGAACCCTATGATCATCTATTATTGCAGGTGCCCACCTCAAGTTGGTGTATTTGCATTGAGAATCATGAACTACAAACTTTCCATAAAGCTTGCAGCCAGAGTTCAACGGTAAACTCATGGCACTGTTGGAAAAGGACCAAAATAGAATCACGCCATTAACGTCTAAAGAAACTGCAAGTTCAGGATAACTAACATAAGGATGCAATTCAATTTGTAAAATCTTTCCGGTATGACCATCTATGTTTAAACTTCCATTAGCAATAGAAGAAACTGAATCTTCTGATGAAGGTTGTTTATAAAACTGTGACCACACTAAATGATTAGATGGTAATAAGTGAATCACCGAGGTTACATCTGGTGGGCCGAAGAATCCGTTTCTAGATATAACAGATTTGTGAAGTGGAAAACTTGTTTCTGTTTTAGAACCCGACAATTCTCGTTTTTTCCATAATGTAACTCGTGGGAACCTCAATGGGGACATATCATCAATACAATGAACAGCCCAGAAAGTTATAAGCATTTGAGGACCAAAACATATTAACCAATCACATTTTCCAGGTTTGCCATGGTGATATTCTTCCGAAGGAAAATATTGACTACCTTCATTACCGATATTAACAATGCCATCAAGGTCGGTGGCCCATCTTACAAATACATTAGAGCCCAGAATGCCATTTACTGCTTGATTTATCTCAATTGTTGCAGCAACTCGAAACGATGACGCGGTTGGTCTCTGATCATTATGGGCCTTCCCAGTCTTTCGTGCCCGCCCATCATCAATCTCACTCCACAACCTTACAGTTCCATCAGCACAACATGTTAACAATACCAGCTTTAACGGATGTTTGGGTGTCTCTTTCCATTGGTTTGCTACCAAAGGTCTCCATTGAATCATGGAAACAGGCACATGATGGTGGAGCTCAGCTTTAATGCATTTTGATTTCCCGTGACATATCAATACAGACGTTGAATCTTTATTTAAAGGTGCAGTTGCAAATGCCCATCAATGACTGAAGTAGTGGAGACCAGAGATTGAGGAAGCTCGGGCTTAAATTTCCAAGCTATTTCCCAAGAGAGCTCCTTCTTTCTCCATAAAACAATATCAATTCCAACTGATATCAGACCATCTCCTGAACCTGTCCATTTGATGGCCTCAACCTTCGTGGCTTGCACAAGTATTGCAGTCTGGCTCCAACAAAAAGAACCTGAATATGAGTAAGAAAGTTCAAATGTACAATATCCAAGTTTGAGAGTAAAAGATGAAACTTTTCATGGTAATAAGTATAAGGCTTTTTTCTTTCTATCAAGCCAAACAAACACATCAACATCTTACTCTCTTACAAATTTTAATACTTCAACCCTTAAACTCAAGGCCATTTCAGTAAATCGGTCTCATACTACCATTGGGCCAATGACACTTGTTTAATATTGCAATACTTATTTTTTGCTAAAGGAATAAAACCAGTAGAAGCTGGATCCGTACCTAAAACCTCTGCTAGGGGAGCTCAAGCACTTACCGGTTACCACCATGGTTTTAAAAAGCGCTAGGCGCACAAAAGCGACGAGGTCAAAGCGCATCGCGCGAAGCGCAAAAAGCGTGGGATTTTCGTACCTGAAGCGCACACTAATTATATAACTTTTTTTTTATATATCCCATATATATTCCATGAGTTTTTGGCTTCATTTAGCCAAAATATAGCTATAAATAAGGTTTTTATGTGATTTTACCTATATGTACAAGCCAAAAACACCAAGGTACAACATTTTTATGCATAACAAATACCCTGTGTACGTGAGGCGCGCGCCTCAGGTGAAAAGCGACTGAAATTTTGACAAAAAAGCGTCTGAGGCGCGCGCCTTTGGGAAAAAGGATAGGCGCAAAGCCCTGAGGCGCCATAAGCAGCGCCTTGCGCCTAGACGCGCCTCAGGCGCGCTTTTTAAAACCCAGTACCGCTATGCCACCCCCTTGGAGGTTTACCACCACAATAATTAAGGCCCGAGTCCCAAAGATACAAATAAAGTTGTTAAATTTACCATTCCCAACAACTCTCTTTACACACTAAAAAGATAACATATAGACAGTGCACCATTCACTTTCCATAAAACAAACAACATTAGTAACAAGCGAGAACATAAAGAACTAGATCTCCTACATAGTCAGCCTACATATCATATTATACTCAGCCTATCTTAAATTCATTACAATTCAACATCTAGTGTTCACTCCCTCCTAATCTACACATATCTGTCCAATGTTGTAGAACTCTCTAGGCGCTACTCGGCTGGTAGGGTACCGACTAGCAATTAATCGGATTTGAATTTATATGTAATTTTCAATTCTATATACACACACATTTTTAAATGTAATATTTTTACATAGAAAGGTTTTGGCTAGAATCTAGTCGAAATCGCCAATTGTTCGTTTTTCTCCCCATTTTTGCTTATTACGGCCAACTAGCAACTAACGGACCGATTAGCAAAAAAAATTACTCAGTTGTCAGCCGACAAGCGACTAATCTCCACCTAATCCCGATTTTTCCAACACTGGATCCATCCATTATCTAACCTAGCAACTTTTCAATCATTGACAACAAATAATACTAATTTATAATTTTATAAATGACTAAACTACCCACAATAAAGTAACAGCAGGCAAAAAGCTGCACCACAACCCGCTTTTGAATAGCAAAACCGATCCTACTAACAACAATACTCCAAAGTATTAAATTTATATACCAAAACTAACCTTCTGAACAATGTGAAAACACAGCAACACAATTATCCAAAGCAGCAGCCACGTCACCACAACATAACGGAGACCAACAAACTGCTGACACGTCAGATGACAGTTCAATCACTTGTCGATAAAACGGATCAACGAAGGTTTGATCGTTGGATTTAGAAGGTGAGGGAAGTTAGAGATCACTAACAGAGAAGAGGCTGCGTAGGCTACCCATGTGTGACCTAAGTAGTCCGGTAACCAGTCGATGCCGGATTCGGGTCGGGTCGGGGCAGGAGGGATCGGGTCGGATTTGATCAGGTGGAATGGGAAGTCGGATTCGTGGTTCGCCGGTGCATCGGTGCCTCGGTGGTGATGAGTGGTTGCCGGTGGGTATCAGTGTTATTAACTGCCCGTCACGCACATTTATACATGCTTTTTTTCTTGACCAAAGCTTGATTTCTCGGGTAAACCTAGTGACAAAAGGTCGTCCATATATATAAAAGGTGTTGATGACTTGGCTTGTCACCATTTTAGAGGAAACTCATCGCCTGAAAGCTACTGTAGTAAAACCCAGACTCAACCTAATGTATTGGGTACGGTTACGATTATGGCCAAAAACCGTCCTGAACCGACCCTTGCACACCCCTAACATATAAGGTCAAATGCAAAAAAAAAAAAAAATGTTTTGGATGAAAATGGCAACAAATGAAAAACATATGTAAAATGAACAAAATACCCCTAACTTAACTGACTTTTTTTAACGGAGTTAGAGGGTTGGACTAAAATGACGAAAAATCGAAACCACAGGGACACAGATGCGAAAAAAAAAACTTTTGGATGAAAGTGACAATTTTTAACAAACCTCAGGGAGTAAATTGGCAATTAACTCTATTTGTTGAGCTTCATATTTTGTTCCATTGGAAAAGCACTATGCCGACAACTCTACATCCCAATGTCTTCAAGGATGTCAAGAACGTACTTCCTTTGACTGAGAACTATGCCATCTCGAGTTCAAGCTACCTAAATGCCTGGGAAATACTTTGGGTTACCAAGATCTTTAATGCTAAACTTGGCATTAACAAAGGCCTTCGTTTCATCAATTTTGGTGGCATCATTGCAAATAACAATAACATCGTCAAAGTATATAAAGGCTACCAAAAAATTTCTCCCATACCAAATAGGAAAAAGAATGATCCGCCTTGATTGTGTGAAACCAACTTCAAGGAGTGCCAAAGTAAATTTTTGGTACCAGTTTTTAGAGGCTTGCTTTAAGCCATAAAGGAATTTTATGAGCTGACAAACTTTATGTCCTTTTCCCTTTTCATACCCTTGAGGAATCTTCATGTAAACTTCCTCGTTCAAATCACCAAGCTGGAAAGTGTTATTGACAACAAGTTGATGAATTCTCCGTTTTTTCTTGACCACGATCGCGAGTAATGTAGAAACGATTACTAATTTTGCCACTAGAGAAAAGGTGTCATGAAAATCAATACCCTCCAATTGAGTAAAACCTTTTTCCACTACTCTAGCCTTATATCTCTCCACTTCTCCATTTGGTTTGTCCTTTATTTTATAAGACACATTTAGAGTCGATAACTTTCTTTTCTTGAGGAAGCTCTTCAAGAGTCCAAGTGCCTTTTAACTCGAGAGTCTTATTTGACTCCTCATGGCTTCTATTCAATTTTGATCTTGCACAACTTTCTTAAAAGTCTTTGGCTCGCCATTTTTAGTGATAACCATTACATAAGCTTTGTGATAGCAATTAGGATTTTGGTAATGCATGATCGATGGAAGGTTGAAGGTTAACCTCGTAACCATCATCGTACTCATTCCCTTCTTATTGTAATGGGTATATGGATATCAATCTCAACATTGGGTCACGGCCCACTGTCATTTGATTTAATTACCGAAAGCTCACAATTATTTGCCTCAACATTTGCAGGCCTGCTGTCACTTGTATTCATGTTGGGCCACGACCCATCATGTGTTTGCATGGGCTGGTCACATTTGGGTTCCTCTGTCATTCGGATGGGCTTCTTTTTGGGTTTCCATGGATCCCTCATTTGATTCTTGACTAATGTGAGTCCGAGGTTTTGGTTCTTAATTTCTTATCATAATACCAAGGTGGAAACTCAAAAGATTTCCGGTTCCTCAACACATTCGAGCACTTTAATTGATTTGCCTGGAAAAGTGTTTTCAAAGAATTGAACATGTATAGAAACAATAATTTTATTTTTGTTGACATCGAATATTTTAGAACCCTTAGACCATTAGGTGTGGAGGAGGCCCAACATCCATGCCTTGCCTCCACCTCACCTGCCACGTCAGCGTGGGGTAGGAGCATCCTTGAGATGATGCTCCTAGGGGTGTGGAGGAGGCCCAACATCATTTAATGCTATTTCATTTTCTTTTTCTTTTTTTTAATTAAATAATATTAATGTTACAATAAAAATGTTAATATTCTAATATTAATATTAAAAAGTAAATATTTCATTAAAACCATTACAAATTACATAAAAAAAATAAAATAACTAAAATTACCGTAACCTACTCGACATAAAAAAAAATACAAATAATCTACTCTTGCCCGTTGTTCCAAATATATTCAACCAAGTCCGCTTGAAGATTGCGATGTGTGAACTCGTTATGCAACGAGAACTGGTTCAAATCTTGTTGCTGTGGGTTGACAGGCACCGTATTCTCCGGCGGGGCATTCTCGTCATACACACAAATGGCGGCGCCTTCGTCTTCGAGTATCATGTTATGCAACAAGATACAGGCATACATACAGTAACGCAATTTTTTAGGGGTGAACATACGTGCCGGGTGTGAAATGATGTGCCATCTTGCTTGTAGAACACCAAATAATCGTTCAATGTCCTTTCTTGCCACCTCTTGATACTTGGCAAATTTCTTTCTTTTTCATCAGACGGGTGGTGAATACTTTTAACGATCGTCGAGTAAGATGGGTAGATTCCATCAGCAAGAAAGCATTAATGTCGTTGTTCGAACCAGAAACGCCAAAGAAAGCATGCCAAACCCATAGATCTTGTGAACACGCCGCCTCCAAGATTATCGATGGATATTCTTGATCCCCTCGTTTGAACATTCCGCGCCATGCTACGGGGCAGTTTTTCCAAGGCCAATGATAGCAATCAATGCTTCCGAGCATTCCTGGAAAACCATGTTGTTGGTGGTGAAACTGATACAATTGTTGGACCTCACTGGAGTTTGGTTTTCGCAAATATTTTTTGCTGTAAAGCTTCACCACACACTTGCTAAACTTGTACAGACACTCTCGTGCAGTTCTTTCCGACATTTTTAAATACTCGTCCCACGCATCCGCCGTGGTCCCGTACGCTAGTTGCCGAAGTGCCGCCGTGCATTTTTGTAGGGTGGTGAACCCCCTTTTGCCTCTTGGTTGATTTTTTTTTTTATTTAAACGGTCAAATTATCTCGGTCCCCACACCCCAACGTTCATTTCACGCGTCCCAAGGCATCAAATAGCCCCGGCATAAACAGCTATGGGTTGCCGGCTATGCCGTTGCCGCGCCAGGGGGCGGTGTAGCCCGGCCCGGCTTGGCAATGCCGGCCCCATGCCGCAGCCCACACCATATGGTCTTAGTTCCTTAAGAGTAACCCAAAAGTATTCTTGGCTTCCCCCTTTATTTGAACTTATCCCCATCTATTTCAGTGTTGTGATAATATGCGAGACAACCCATATTTTTATATGTTCATAATTCGAGTTTTGATTAAAAACCATTTCATGATGGTAATCGATTAATTATGTGTGCAGCTGTCAACATGCACTCTCTCCAAAATAAAATCGTGAAGACAATTTAGCCTCAAATTTCAATGCCCTTGTGGTATCAAGCAAGTGATGATGCTTTCGTTCCACCACATCATTTTGTTGTGGTGTGTGTGGACACGTGGTCTCAAGTAAAATTCCTTGTTTGGTATAGAAATCCATCATGCGATTGGAGGTTAACTCACCACTATTATCTAGGGCTGGCAATGAGTAACCTGTATAAGACACGATAAAACCTGTTAACTGAAAAGTACACTATGTGAATTTTTACTTTTTTTAAAAATAATTAGAATTAAGAGACAAAAATTCTTCATTTCTCTTTTTTGGTACATAAAACATAAAACTGTGTTATAAAAATGAGATATAAAGTAGTTAAACAACACGTATTCATGTTTAGAACTTGATTTGCTCGCATCGTCAGAGACCTGTTAAACCTGTTAAGACACGATTTGCCAGCCCTACTATTATCGCACCGAATTCGTTTTACAGTTTCATCAAATTGTGTTTTAATCATTTTATGAAAATTTATCAAATGAGGTTTCATGTTTAACTAGAACAATCTATAACTTATAATAAAAGAATTGAACTTTGATGATCTGGCATTCAATGGAGGCCTCAACCCCTCCTTGAATGTGCCACGTGGCATCATGTGGATTTTTTAATTTTTGAGTTTTTTTAATAAAATCTATATATATATATATATTATATATTATTTTAGGAAAAGATAAGAAATTTAAAAACAAAATTAAATTTTCTCTCTAATGTTTCCTCCCATAACTTTTAAACGTTAATATCTTTTATATACGAGATTTTTTAAAGAAAAAAATTACACCAAATTAACGAGCGTTTTATTATCTTTCCAACGAGTACCATAGTACTATATAAAAAACGGAGAAAAAAAACAACTATTTTTGTAGTGTTTTGTTTTCAAATATATTTTACTCTAATAATAAATCACAAACGATAAACATAACTTCATAGGCAGAGATTCTTTTTTTTATATTTGAATATAATAACTTATGGCAGAAATTTGTTTAAAATAAATAATAATAATAATAATAATAATAATAATAATAATAATAATAATAATATTATTATTATTATTCATTAATCATGTATTGGCAAATCATTAAATATATTTTCATATTAGATATTTTATTATGTTATATTAGATATTTCAACCCCGGGACACTCTCGGGATAAAAGCTAGTAACAAATATAGTACTACAATACAATCCCAAAATTAAGGATGAGGCAGCAAATGTCTTATTTTTTGAGCCTCAAATTGTCGACACTAGGATACTTGAAGCAAATGTATCCTCAACTGAAAAGTTTTAAGTGTTTATTTTTTCACTCTAACCGGCATACAATAAAGTGCAAAGATAAAATCTTTTGCAAAACAAGGCCGAGTTGACCGATTACTCCTCGGGTACTCGCTTCAAGGTAGGTCACCGAGCATAGCTGAGTTGGCCGAGTACTCCGAGTACTCCCTGCCTAGACCGATTTGACCCCCAAGTACTCCCCCGATTAGACCGAGTACTCTCTCCAAGGTAGGTCACCGAGTACAAGCCCAAACCGAGTTTTGCAATACTGGATAAAATACATTAAAATAAGAGAATAAGCAAAAGATTGTCTGCAATTAGTTGACATTCGGATTTTAAAATGTCAAAGACATGAAGGATGAGGGCAGCAAACATGAGTCAGTTTTAGTTTGCTATTATATTTCACCAAACCCACCAAAGATTCTAAATATGTATTCATAATACTAGTACTAGAAACCAAAAAGAAATATTTAAAACAAAATGGGAACCTCAAAAATATTGGGTACGTATGTATGTTAACTGCTTCCTTTGAAAAACTATATACACCTTCAAAATAATATGTTAACTGCTTCCTTTGAAAAACTATATACACCTTCAAAATAATAAAACCTGCACAAAGAGATAATAATAAATTAGAACACAATTCAAACAGTGAATCATTATCTTCTACGCATGCATGTATTGCCATGCCCTTGATCTCCAATGTAATCATATTTTAAGCAATTTAAAACTAATACAATCCGTAAATGATTACGTTTGCTCGTACGGTTAATGTTAATATATTTTTTATTTCAATCGGAAAAACATACGTAGGGCTGTAAATGAACATTCTCAATGAACTGTTCATGAATTGTACCACTGGAAGTTTGTGTAATCATTAAACGAATAAAGTCATTTAGTTAAATGAACAAACAAGAGCAAGCTTTTTTATACAATTTTTTATATCTAAATATATAAAGATAATGAATATTATGTGTATTTTAACTTTAATATTATTTATGATAGGTTATTCTTTAAAAAATTATTATTTTTTGTTTATCTACTAAAATAAATGAATACGAACAAACATATTTTCTTCTCAAATGAACACGGACAAGAAAATCAGTTCGTTAAGGCTTTGTATTTCTTCGTTTGTTTGCCTAACTTTCAATGAACAAACAAGCCCCCGTTCATGTTCATTCGGTTCATTTACAGCCATAAAACATATATATGTTTCGCTAAAACCTTAAAAGTTTTCCTTCAAACGGAGATGATTTGTACACCATGAACTTCAAATCCAAAACGAGAACCTCTAGTTAAGATCCTAATATTGTTTGAGAATCAGAAGGTTTAGGAAAACAACATGATTGTAAAGGAGACCCTACATGAGCATGCATCAATGTCTTATGTTCATTCTAAAGGAGAATGTCCAATAAAAGCCAACCAAACTCACCTTTTTACTCCCCATCATTGTAAAGTAAAAAAGAAACCCCTTGATACATGATCTTTATGTATCTATATCTATACACATACATAGTAGCGGATCTTGAACACAACTGTGTAGGGCCGTGCTCAATCTGAGCGGGCCGGACTCGATACATATACAAATTTCAGAAATTTTCCATAAAATTTACACTACGAAACGAAAAAAGAGACCGGGCCGAGGCCCGTTTTCATACACTAAGATCCGCCCTTGCACATACATACATGATGTGTTTGAAGCAGGTGCTGAGTCAAATAGAGTTGATCTCGATAGAGCGCAAAGCGCTTCCAACAACTTATTATTATAAATGCATGTAACCGGAATCGCGAAAGCTAACAAACATAATACATTTTCATAAATCACTTTTATATAAATATAACATTATTTTTTTATAAATAATAAAAAAGTGATGATTTCTCTATTTAAAAAGCATAACCCTTCATGCCATTATTCTCTCACTTTCTCCTTCACACATAATCTCAGTCTAAAATGGTCAGCTTGGTCAATTCATTCAGTATGTCTTAATAAGCTTACTATTTCTATGTGCTCATAACATGGTTCACGCCATAGCACAATGGCCTAAAGGTGGTTCAACAAGGTTCTATGAGTTTAAGGTCCAAATGCTACAAGTCAACAAGCTTTGTAACACTAGAAGCATTGTGACCATCAAACCAAATGTATCCAGGACCAGTCGTGTATGCCCAAGAAGACGATCGAGTTATAGTCAAACTCACTAATGAGACACCCTACAACGCCACAATTCATTGGTACGATAAGTTAATCAACGCTTTTTGTGTTTTTAAACTTTAAAATTCTTTCTAATTTGTTTGTTTTGTAAAAATTACTAGGCATGGTGTTCGACAGATTCTATCGTGCTGGTCAGACGGTCCATCTTACATTACTCAATGCCCGGTTCAATCTGGTCAAACGTTCACATACGAGTTCACTTTAGTCAAGCAAAAAGGGACACTTTTTTGGCATGCTCATTTTTCATGGCTTAGAGCTAGTGTTTATGGTGCTCTTATCATCTACCCAAAGAAAGGGGGTACCATATCCCTTTAAATACCCTTATGAAGAGCATACAATAATCTTAGGTCCGTATAGGCCAAGTTTTCCGCTTCATACAATAATTTAAACATTTAAAACAAAAGCGAGTTTAGAGATTCATACTTTTTCTTGTACTCTTGTAGGGGAGTATTGGCAGCAAGATCTTGTACAGCTCGAAAGAAATGTTATGGGCTAGCGGCGGAGGTGCTCCAATTGCGGATGCATATACCATCAACGGTCATCCGGGTCCAAACTACAACTGCTCTGCTAATGGTATACATCAGTATATCAAATGCAAACAAAATATCATTTGCATATCTTTTGTTACAAAACTCACGCGGGGCGGGGGGGTGGGGGGGGGGGGGGGTCATACTAGCGTCAGGCCAAACAGGCCGTTTTAAACAAAATATATTGATTTCGTTTGGGTAAACAGGTTCTAACCAAAATGGGTTATATCTTACAAGGTCTAAAATGCATAAACCATTTTTATAGGCTGTTAGACATAATATTTGTTTTATCCTAAGTTTAGTATGTTATTTGTATTATTGTTATATAACCTATAGTTGTGGCAGTTATTAGTAAACCATTGTATCGGTACTTCAAGGGGTATCAGTGTATCACACCCTTCACTATGTATAAATAGGAACAAAACCTATTCATTTATAGTTGATGTATCTTAGTGCAAATTCTCTTTAAATCCTATAATAAGAACATCCCCTGTGACTACATAGGCTATACGAAACGAATTACTAATTATTTTAATTTATTTTTCAGATGTATACAAGATTAATGTTGTACCTGGAAAAACATACTTGCTCAGGCTAATTGGCGCGCTTTTGAACATGGAAAGCTTCTTTTCAATAGCTAACCACAAACTAACAATAGTTGAAGCCGATGGAGAGTACACGAAACCTTTCGCAACTGACCGTTGTGATGCTTGGGCCAGGCCAAACCCTTAACGTCCTAGTCACAGCCGATCAGAAGATAGGTAGATACTCCATGGCTATGGGTCCGTATATGTCGGCCCAAAATGTCTCCTTTCAAAACATAACATCAATTGCATATTTTCAATATCTTGGTGCTACCCAAAACAGTGTGGCTATACCAGCTTCTTTACTACCTAGGTTTAACGATAATCTAGCGGTTAAGACCGTTATGGACGGGTTAAAAAGCCTAGAAATCGGTCAAGTCCCGAAAGAAATAGACATGAATCTTTTCTTTACAATTGGACTTAATGTCAACAAGTGTGGTTCAAAAACACCAAGTCAAAACTGTCAAGGTGTTAACGGTGGTGTGATGGCGGCTTCGATGAATAACAACAGTTTCGTTAGACCAAATATTTCGCTCCTACAAGCGTATTATAACCATATTAACGGCCATTTCACCGAGGATTTCCCAGGATACCACTTAAGTTTTATGATTTTGTTAACGGTGCACCTAACTCAACACCTAATAACACGGGGTCAACCAACGGGACTAGGACCAAAGTTATTGAATATGGGAGTCGGGTTCAACTCATCTTGCAGGACACAGGAACCGTTACAACTGAAAACCACCCGATTCATCTACACGGGTATAGTTTTTTATGTGGTTGGATATGGTAGCGGGAATTACAACCCGCAGACTGCAACTTTTAACTTGATGGATCCGCCTTACATGAACACGAATCGGTGTACCTGTTGGTGGATGGGCTGCAATCAGATTCGTTGCGGATAATCCAGGTACACTAACAAGTTCTAAACATTAGACACATTCACACATCATTAAACATTAATATTAAAGTATGGATATAAACTTTAAATGTTGAATTTAAATTGTTTTAGGGGTTTGGTTTATGCATTGTCACTTGGAGATACATTTGACTTGGGATTGTCAGTTGCATTGATAGTGAAAAACGGCCAAGGACCGTTGGAGACACTTCCTCACCCGCCTGCAGATATGCCTCGTTGTTAATGATGCCTTTTGGATTATACGAGCGATCAGGGAAACGGACGGTTGTGATCTTTTCTGAAGTAAAGATTCTTGATTTTGTTTCAGACAAGTGTGCATCTAGTGTAATTTCGTTTTCTTAGGACGGGCGTGTAAAGAAACACATGTTTCGGGTGAAATAAAAAATTGAAAGATTATTACTTTTTTTTGTGTTATGTGACAGTTGCGCGTAATGTATCGGATTAAAGAAACGTGTTAGGCGAAAGCTAGTGTACCTAAACAATATATTATGTAGAAAAGATCTTAATCAAGGCAACAAATACCTTAATAATCATATCATAAGGGCAGTTGATAAAGTCAACGTTGACAAACATCATGGGTTGATTTTTTTCAGAAAGCAAAATCAAGTAAACACCTGTGAACAATGGAAACTAGTCAAACTATTATGATCATAAACAGTGGCGCATCTTGACCCGAAACTTCAAGGGGTCGGAAGTCACTAGTTTCGGGGGGTCGAAAACCAGTTTCGGGGGGTCGAAACCTTAGCAAACTAAGATTTCTCAGTTTGCTGCATCATAGATTTCAAGGACCATAAAGAACACAAACATTTGCTAGACCTTGACACCTTGTACAAAAATTGTTTTGAAATGTGTCCAAGTTTTCTGTCATGATCTCGATACAATATCTTGTTAAACGAAAAGTCGAAAACATTATGTACCCTTGATCCTTTATGTTGCACTTGTTTCGCATTCGCTGGAACTCAATGAAAATTGGAATAAGGTAGTCCATCCTAATATCCTATATGGTTTGGTTTTACTTAATGTACTCCCTGCTAAATGAGTCACATTATCATTCATTACTCTACTGTTTTTTTGGAGAGTGTTTTTAAGCATACTAGGGGTGCATTATCAATCATCACTCAAACCCAACCAGGGGCTGCCGCCCCTTGGAACCGCGAATTGAAATATATCAAACAAGCGTGCTCTCCCCACCTATGGGGTGTAAACGAGCCGAGCCCGACCCCAAGTGCAACTAGGCTTGAGCTTGGCTTGTCATGCTTTTACGAAGCTCGAGCTCGAGCTTGGCTCGGTTCGAGCCTACAATTTTGAGATCGAGCTCGGCTCCAAATCAATACCCAAGAGCTCGAGTTCAGTTCGGTCAGCTCGAGATAAATTGAGAACGACTTGAAACAAGCTAAAAGCTCGGCTCGAAATTATGGAGGGAGAGTTTGAAAGTTGGTTATAAAAACACAAACTTCATATATTAAATGTACACATGAGGGACCTATTTATACAATCCAATCGGTGTGTATCTAAACCGACATGTCCTTGAGTAACACTATAACTACCATAACTAACTTCTTGAAACGGTATGTAACTTAACCGTCCAAGATTATTATCTAACTTAGGATATCTAGAATATTAACATATGTACAAATAATATTAACATAAGTTTCTAAATCAAGATTAACATCTAACAGGCTTGAACTCGGCTCACCGTTGTTATTAGTTAAAATTAAATCTATTCAAATGGACATAATTGCATATATAAAAAAAATAATAGGAAGTTTGTTTGGGTTGTTTAGGATCGCGAGCCTAAACAAGCTTTGTATGTAAACCTCGAGTTGGGCTCGATAACTAAACCAGTCATATTTCAAGCCCGGGCTCGTTATGGCTCGACTCGTTTCGAGCTTTTTACCCATCCGATCGCCGAGTAACTCTCGAGCCATTGTGCATCATT
>JAUTDX010006258.1:0-31350 GCA_030844895.1 Ambrosia x helenae
CACCAAGCTAAACAAAGCTAACTATAATAAGATGAACCGTCTAAAGTATTCAAACTCTCCGCTAGGAACTCATTCCTTACACCATCAACTGTGATACATGCTCGAGTAATAAAAATACGCCAGCACACAGCTGGTGAGTCACAAAACGACTCATCAGTGAGACAACACAAAAACATTTATTGATCAAGTATGAGCTCCTTGCATGTCAACATAATCATAATCCGGACTAAGCATTATATATATTCACACACATGGTCTACCAATTCCACAGCAGACCCACCCGTGGCCTACCAATTCCACAGTTAGGCACACACAGTACAATTCCACAGTAGACTGTAAGTGTATGTCCCCCGGGAAAATATAATGATCATTATAATATATATAACACCCTGGATGCCACACCTATGGTTCGATGCATATACATGATCAATCACCATCAAAACAATTTTATGAGCAAGTATCAAGTTTGGAAAATAGTTTAAGTAACTCACCTCTTTATCAACCATTTGCAATCGACCACGCTAATACAACCAGGTAAATCTCAGGGTCCTGTACCATTATACAGCCCTAGGTTAGGTAAGGTACACCTAACTAATTATTATTATAGTTGGATATTGGTTAACGCTACCTTGTTTAAGCATGGATGATCAGTCCATGCTAACTAAGGCTAGGCTACCCGATACCCACCCTTAATAATAATAATACCTAACACCTAAAAATAATATAATACTAAACTACTACTAATAATAATACTAATAAAAATAATAATAAACTAAACATAACTTAAACGAGAACATACCTTAAAACTAGCTACTACAAGATGATGTAGACTCCCTTACTCGTGCTCCTACTCGTACTTAAAAATGGACTATTAACAATACATAACAGGGTATCGTAGGCGCGAGATTCTCTTTATACTAGAGCACTCGCTTTATAAACTGATGATAGTCTAAATAATATACCGAAGTTCCTATTTATAAGAATGATTGGACGGTGGGTTTCTATAAATGTTCGATGTGGGATATGGGATAATACCAAATTTTCATTCTTTTCGATGTGGGACTCAAACCAAATCGGCTGCTTAGTTACTTGTGGTTTGACAATTTGAAGTTGGTTTCATATATATTTTTCTCCAATAATTCGATGTGGGACAACAGTCTCATCTTTTGTTTTAATTATCATGTTTAATCAATATAATTAATTAAGCTGTTTCGCTCGTTTTTCTCGTATAACTTTCAACCTACAAACGTTTTATAAAAATACGAATATACTGTTAAGACGAACTTATTATTCTCTACGTTTTGACCTAAGTTTCATTAAAACGGAGCAGGGCCAAATATAATATAATATTTTATATTATTACTAAACGGTCTCATATAATAGCAATTACTCGCTTAGATCTCATATTTCAAATAATCATGCTATCCATCACTTACTCGTTAACTAATTTTAAATACACAAAACATCCATCTCACCTGTCATTGGTTCGTTTTGCTGGTTAATGACCCATTTCATTCAATAATAAATACGAACCAACACATTTGATTTATATAACAAAAACGGATGTTACAGTAGGGAATACGATGACAGCCGTAACCTTCATCTTCCATAAAGTTGTCAATTCTAGTCCTTGTACTTTCTATCATTTTCAAATTTAATAGAAGTTGAGTTTCTTTCGATCATTATAGTTTTATTTGAAAATGTCTACATTTTAACTGAACACGTATATGGAAACATTATTTAAACGTAATATATTTTGGCACTTAAAAACTTTTTTTAAATTCGACAATGATAGAAAGTACAAGGACTAGAACTGACAACTTGATGAAAGATGAAGGTGACAGATGCCACAACTCGATAGATGAAAGGATCAATGTTTTTCCTTTCTCATCAATACCAATCCCATGATTAGTTTGAATAGGGTAGCTACATGAGTAGAATCTGCCATCGGAAACCGGCTTAAGATGACTACAACGATTTTGTCTGGTGGATGAAAATCCTCGACTCTTGTTGTTCTCCCTGCAAGCCAAGAAAATATTGCATTTCCCTCATCGAGCTCATCTCGAATTCTCCTGCATTAATTTTTCAAATTCTTTGCACAAAACATCATTGGTAGAGGTTTGCTTCCCGACATTTGATGGGTCTAAATTTGGTAGCTAATGTTATCAACTCGTTGGATAACAAATAGTAGCTGAGCATACACCGTTGGAACGAATCCGAATATCACGGGTTTGCTTCCTGACAAGTGCGGGATCCTTATCTTGAAGTTTAGTAACAAAATAATAATCAAATAGACACAAAACAAGTTGTCAGTTATGGTTAAATGATTCTTAGATTTATAATTGATGGGTCTAAATTTGGTATTCTAATTATCAACAAAGTCAAAGTCAACAAGTCAACGTTCGGTTAACAAAATTCAAAGTCGAACGAGTTGCAGTGAACACATGAGGCGACTCGAGAAATACGGATAATAGATCAACAAGTGAAGCTCAAGTTATTATCGAGAATGACGCTATAGTTAAATAAATATATTTTGTTTAGACAAAATATATTTATTACTTAGAAAAATGGTTTTCTTGTTTAGTGAGTGTTTTAGTACACTTGTTAACCCTAGGGACCTAAATGTAATTGGCCTAAGTATGTTTAGGCTATAAATAGAAAGCTAGATTAGGGTTTTTAGGTAACACACATTCTAGAGATTCGAGGGGCTTTATTGTTTTTATTCTTATGCAAATTAATCTAGTGGGTTTTATTGTATGTGTTTCATCTCTACTTCTTTATCAAAATCAGAATTTTAGCTCGAAATTGATCCTATAATAATCAGAGCTCGTGTGAATACAAATCGGATTCAGATCATCTAACACATCAAAAACATCTCAAAATGATAACTAAAATGATTAGGGTTTACAAGTATGCTTAAATACTTGCTGTCATTCTCCAAGCACGAGGGGTGAATGGCTTTGCTTTGACGAGTGGGTGGGGGCAAATAGGTTACTACCTATTTGCCTAAAACACCACACGAATAGCTAAGTCATTCGTGTATTCTAAATCATTCGCCAATTGCAATCACAATTTACCTTTAATCATATAAACGAGCTATAAGCAACCAAAACAATGTACAAACACCTATACTAGCTAGGGATATGATAACAAAATGTACTAACATAGCGTGGGGTGGGGATGAGGGATGCACGGGATGACATCACATCCGCGTATGATGGTGGAAAAGAGCATGTGGGGGAAGGGGGGTTACACACACAGGAGCAGCGCGCGGTGTTAAATACAAAAAAAAAAAAAAAAAAAAACTAAAATTACAAAATTTTCCTCAGAGAACCCCAAAATTACAAGACTGCGACCAACTATTCATTCCAGGTGTCCTATTGACATAGTTAAACCACTTTCCCTATTAATATAGTTAAATAAATTGAATTTGTACTAATTTGAACTTTATACGTGGACCACTCTTGCATCTTACATTAAATCAGAAGATATTGCCCATTAGAAAAAAAAAAAAAAAATCAAACTCTCCATAGATGTGTTTGTTGAATTTTTCCTCTATATAGAGGGTTGATTTCTAGGAACCATAATTTATGTTCCGTATAGATGTCTCCTGAATAAATGTCTCCTGTAAAAAAATGTAACAATAAAAATTGTAAAAATGCCATTTGACAATGACTTACGAGTCGAAATAAACATTTTAGTCCATTTTGTGAACTTGCCTAATTAATGTTCTGGATTAGATTTGTTTTGTGTGATAATGCTTGCCTGTGCGTTTCTTTACACTGAAAGTTTGAAATTGATATCAACTTGATTTTACTTTAGGATCAACACACACTAAAACTATATACATAACTAATATAAAAAACACAATGGTGTTATTAGTGAAAAGATATTATAACATATAACTAGGTTATAGTCCGATGTATTACACATATTGAATAATGAAAATAGCTTCTTTGTAGGAGCATAATATGACAAATTGGGGTATACGATAATTATGCAACACGCTTGTAATCTCTTGCTCATAGTAACCAAGACGCAATTACTCGTTTCTAAAATGAACAACTGTTTTTGTAGTCATAAATCTCTAGGAAGCTTCTTAATTGTTTTTTTTATCCTTCATATAATAAGAAAGGCGGAATCAAAGAAAGTAGATAAACACGCTAAAGCTTGTGCAGATAACCAACATGTCTTTATCCCTCTGGCCTTTGATACCTTTGGCTCCCTGGCGCCAAGAAGCTATTCGTTTCTTGACCAGGGTCCAACGGGTCGTCCACAGCAATAGTTCATCTCCAGGGGGACAAGGATTGTCTTTAGTAGACATAGGGTTTGCAATTCAGAAAGGGGGTGGCGGCGCAGCTTGTTGCCCCGTCTACCTTCTATTATAATGTAACTTTCGTATTTTGTTTTAATGAAATGAAGATTTTATCAGATAGTCATTAAAAGCTTGATTTTATACATAAAATCATATAAACAACTAATGAAATGACTTAATTTTAATGTAACAATTTATTAAATGTAAATATTGATATTTCTTACCAGTTTACGTTGTACATAATATTTTCATACCTAATCACCTAAGTTAAAATACACCAACTTATAATGTTGATAAATTACTCTTATTTCTTAGAATATCGGTAGACGGATAACGATTTTTTTTGTTTTCAAACATATTGCTTTTGAATTACAACCTGGCAAAGTTTTGAGGCTTTTATCTAAAAAGATCACCACATATGAAGTTCTTCATTTAGATATATAACGAGTATTGACTTATATAAATTAGGTTGTTTGATTTTAATAACACCAACTATCATTGTGGGCTACTGTCACTCCCAACTAACCACTTGATCGTCACTTCTCCCAACTTGCAACTAATTTTCCTTTACCACTCTCAAACTAACCGAACCCTAACAAAATTAGTTTTTTTTTTTTTACTAAGGTGACCGCATTTTGATGAGGTGGTACAACTTATGTGAACTTAAAATAATGATTTTTAGTGCAATTATAGTGATTTTTAGTGGTAATATTATAAGAGAGAAAAAATAGTGATTTTTAATGTAATTATAGAGAGAGATGAAGATGCTGATATGAATGCTCTTAGAGCACTCACTTCCCATCCCCTAAAAACTGGCTACATCCTATCCATCATTTCCATACCCCAAACTTAAAATTTAAAAAGTTACCACTCTAGCACTTCATATATAAAAAAGCCACTGTATAACCTCATATCTAACCATATCCTTTCTCCCCACTCAAAACCTTTCCCTGCTCAAATCCTTCTCCACCACGGTTGAAAAGATCCTAATTTGAGTAGCCCACAAAAAGTTACGACCCTCGGGATGTTATCTCTCTATCCTCTAGCTTCTTTTCTTCGGTTTAGTTATGTTATAATCTATTGAGTTGCTCCAATACTTCATTTTGTAATGATGAACTTCAATTTTACTTCCTCTGAACCAACCATTTGAAATGATTTTAACAAGTGGCTTTATCAGGCATCTCTTTCTAGTTGATAGATGCAGACATCTATTTTTAGTGCAATGAAACATATACTTTTCCATTTGTTCCTTTGAAGGTTTGATGACAGGGTGAGTTAATTGCACGTTTGATCATATGGCTCGACATTTTTTCGCAAATTGTTGACATACTTATCCATTGAAGATGACAACGATGATGATCTTAATGAGGATGTTGGAAGACAACGTATTCGTAGAAGTCATAAGTTTATTCGACGTGATCAATATTGAAGGACACGAGCGTTTATATTCCGATTATTTTGCAGAAAATCCGGTATATCCTGAAAATTTCTTTCGGCGGAGATTTCGGATGAGTCGTCGTCTATTTCTTCGTATTCTAAATGAGGTAAATGAGCCATACTTTGTCCAAGAAGGGACAAAGTCGAAAAAAATGGGTTACCTTTTATGCAAAAGATAACTACAGCACTTATAATGTTGGCCTATGGGGTTACTGCAAATTTTATGGATGATTACATACACATTGGCGAAAGCACCGCAATGGACAATGGAGAGCCTAATTTTTTTTGTGAGACAATAGTAAGTATTTTTTCAGCTGAATATCTTCGGTCACTAAACACCAATGATATTACCCGATTACTTGCTGTTTCGGTACAACGAGGATTCCCTGGAATGCTCAGAAGCATTGTCTGCATGCATGGAAGTGGAAAAATTGTCCCTCGGCTTGGAAAGGTATGTATTCTGGGCACATTCGTGAACCTACTATTAGTTTCGAGGCAGTTGTTTAAATTATAATCAAACTCGGAGGACTAACTGTTATAATGGCGTGCAACAAACAAATCGTATGTGCAGGAAAAAAACCACAAAACAAAATAGCTTTACTAAGAACTAACCGAGATATATTTAAAATTAACAGGATTTGACTTATAATTAATAGCAAAAAATTACAATCAAGACCAATAAATCAAGAATAATAAATCAAAACCTGCAATTTACCTCTTCTTAAAGATTTAATCTTTTAATTTCAAGAGGTCTTTATTCACCAAAAGATCACTCGGCAAGCTAAAATTTCCATCATCAAAATCATCGCTAATAACAAACTCCGATCAAATAAAGGGTAAATGGTCCAGATCTGATAGTATTCGGCATAAAATCATCAAAATTACTTACATAAACAAATGTAAAATTATCTTACTCATCAGCATCATCAATATGTTTGTCATTAGAATTAGTTACATGGATTCATCATCACTTGTGGCGAATAAGGGTTGTCTTTAATTTCAAGATGATTGAAACTGAAGCTAATCTCATTAGTTATTAGCTCCGACTGATTAACAGAATCATCGGTATTAAATATTCACGGGATAAAGAAGATGAAGTTATATTTGGTTATCCCCATTTCACAATAAATAAAAAGTTTCACCAAGATGATTCTCCTTGTTACTAAGCACAAATTTGCAGTGGTGGAGTCAAAGTGAAACAACACGTGGAACCGAATCTGACGCGTGGCCAGAAATATTAAAGACTATGTAGTGCTGTTGCTACTTTGTTTTTTACCTTTCTTTGTAATTTGCAATTCAATTTTTACCTTTCTTTGTAATTATAATTAACTTTTACTAAAAGCACTATTCATGTCACTTTTAATTAATATATAGTATATAATATGACAAAATTATTTTAAAGAAATACCTTCTAGAAAAATGCAGTTCATCCAGAACACCAATGGCAACGGTTCCATACTTGGATTTGATCAAGATGGAATTTCAGTGGATATTCTACATATAGAGGGATGATTGGATCTATTCTATATCTCACTGCAAGCAGACCAGATATTATGTTTGCAACATGTTTTCTTGCAAGATATCAGTGCAACCCAAAGGAGTCTCATCTAAATACTGTAAAGAGAGTGTTCAAGTATTTGAAAGGAACTCCAGATTTGGGATTATGGTAGCCAAAAGCTACAAATTTAGATCTTATAGCTTACACTGATGCTGATCATGCAGGCTGTAAGATGGACATGAAGAGTACCTCTACGAGTTGTCAAATGCTGGGAGAAAAACTAGTGTGTTAGGCTTCAAAGAAATAGAATCGTGTATCAACATCCACAGTAGAAGCAGAGTATGTAGCAGCAGCAAGTTGTTGTTCACAAGAGATATGGATGCAAATTCAACAGAAAGAGTTTGGATTGAACATAGCAAAAACACCAATTCTCTATGATTGAAAAAGTGCAATACCCATAGCATCAAATCTAGTTCAACACTCAAAGACTAAGCACATAGATGTAAGGTATCATTTCATTAAAAACCATGTTGAGAAAAGCGATATTGAAATGTATTTTGTTCCCACAGCTGAACAACTTGTTGATATTTTCACCAAACCTTAGGTTGAAAATCATCACAACTATATAATAAGCAAGTTCGGTATGCTAAACATGGATTTAAGTCAAGAATTTGGTATGCAAATAACAGAATCTGGACTTGACACCAATGAGTCAATTTTAGATGACACACACATTGAAAAATATGGAGTAACAAATCTCCTGTGATCATCTGAAAACTAAGATAGTTGTCTTAAATGACAAGCCAGAATCTGGAACAAAAATCTCAAATAATGAGACTTCTAGTGAACTGTTGGAAAAATTCCAGAAATCTAGAATGGAAACATCTGAACCATCCCAGATTCCTAGTAAAGAGAAAAGGTGACTCATACTCCATGCATGCATGCACGTATATATCTATAGTTCTAGTTATATATATACATATAGGTTTCATTTTTGTTATATTTTTATTTATTTATTTTCGTGTTTATCTAAAACTAATATAGTTTTATTATATTTTATGTAAGACCCCCAAAACCGGGTGTCAAACAATTGTCATTCAAAGACTAAAACCATAATTAATACTCACGAAGTCTTATTTTATTTTCAAAAAATACGCAACGGAAAGTAAATTGTTTAAGTAAATTGTAAAAACAAAACAATAACTTAGAAAGTGAGATCTCAAGCGAACAAAGTAGGCTATTCTTATTTGAAATGTCAACCGCATTTGAGTATTCCTGCAGCATGCCAAGGCATCCCTTTTATTCTTCAAAAATCTGAAATCAAGCTAATATGCACGCAAAGTCAGACGAGCTGAGTGAATTTAAGTTTTATGAAGCTTTTAAGAATAAGTAAATTGTCAAAATAAAAGTTAACAAAATGCTTTAACCTTAGAGTACAATAAGCGCAATCCACCTATATGTTCCCTAAGAAAATGTAAAGTCTAGAATAAGCGCAATCCGCCTAGTTATCTCAAAACTTCAATTATCAAATATAATAAGCGCGTACCGCCTATATACATAAAGTACAATCAAGTCTATCTAAGCGCATTCCGCTTGCTAGACTCAAACTAAAATTATAGATCAGAGCAGACAAATCCCACTTCCTGTCATAGTTCAGGTTATAATATCATATACAACATAAACAATGTAACGATCATGATGCAAGACCAATACCATGAATCAGAGCAGACATATCACACTTCTGTTATAGCCGAGTTTATAATATCAGGTATCCGTCAACACAATCTATTATATACAACACATATAACAAAACTATGTAACAACCATGACAAGACCTGGTGTAACAAGTAAGATTTTCAAATACGTGTACAAGACATTAAGCGCATTCTATTTATCAAATAAAACATGAGCCACACTTATATCAAGACAAGGCCTAATCATCAAATAAAACATTCAGTTTTGTGAGCACTCATATCATATAATTATCATAGCTCACTTTATAATATCAGGTAACCGTCAAACACAGTCTATTATATATATATATATAATAACACATATAACTCAACCATGTAACAATCATGACAAGACCTGATTTAACAAGTAAGATTTTAAATACATGTTCGTGGCATGCGTATTAGCCCAAACGTTTTAAAACAGTAAAAAAAGGGGATCATGAATTCACCTGAATGCGAGAAAAAACACCCAACAAGCGAATTGATACCATGAGGCTACACACACCAATCAAACACCTGCCAAGTAACAATTTATATTACAAGCTAGGCCTATAAGACTTATACGGGATTAGATTAGCTTGTGGGTGTCTTGATAAGAATTAGGAGGACTTATGAGTGTACCCATGGTATGTAACAACCCATGCACTCATAAGCTAACCTAATCCCGCGAGTAGTGATTAGCCCATTTGTGGGTAGAAATACACACACTTCGTGGCTTAATCCTCTACTATCAAAGATCTCACTTAGGGTCGGTACGGTCTTTATACTCGGTCCTGGTGATAAGCCAAGACTTGTCTTTGCGACTTAGCTTCATGGTCTTATGTGAAAGCTTTGGTGAAGGTCAAGGATTGGTGAACCTGTGTTGAAAAGAAAACGGTCTTTTTTTTCTTTCATTGTTATACTGCCGCACAGTTAATAAAGACCACTCACTTTTAAAAGGTTAATTAATTCTCGTAGGAGATGCACGTGTTCTGGTTAGTCACGACTCTTCTATGATGTCAAGTGGCAGCTTGTTCGATCATGCTCCGTCCATCGGCAGGTTGTCCATAAAAGTTTTAAGTAATTAGATGTCATTACCGCAACATTGGGAGGTGGTACTTCGGGGTTGGGACGTCACAATTTCGAGTCATCCTCCCCTCATTTTTGAGAGGGGAGCTTACCGATTCGGGAGACCCTAATTTAATAACAAGAACACAGCTCGTTTTGCGAAAACAGTCACCTCTGGAGAATGCTGTTGCAACTCCATGTTAAGCATAAGTGCGCACTTGTATACATCACTTAACTAAATAATTAATATTAATCCATCCCAAGAATAGTTGGATCTCGAAGCAGCACTTCTTTTGGTATTGATTTTTACTCTGGTCGTTCTCATTCTCTCTTTCTTTATTTAATCTTTTCTTTTATTAAAAACAACTAAAGCTGAGTAGGGGAAGTCGTGTCTTTGGGTTCGATACTCGGTACTTGCTGGAAGTCTATACTACAGTCGATAGGTACATTTTCCTATCGTGTGGGTTTAGAACGATTCGCAATTATTGTTTTATTAAATAAATTTAAAACTTGACAAAGTGTTTTAACTTAAAGTTTTGACTTAAAACTCTTTTGGAACAAGTTTTCGGCGCATTCGTCGGGGACTTGTTTCCTTTAAAATAAAAGTAATTTAAGTCATTTAAAAACCTTTAATCCACATGACATCACAATGAATGGGGGTTTTAAGAAATTGCAAACCGTAGTCGCGCATTTGTTGTTGAATCCAAAGAACTTGCGAACAACAACTCAAGGCCGCCACATATTCAGATTCACACGTTGAAAGTGAAACTGAGGTTTGCTTCTTGCATTGCCAGGTAATAAGCCTACTCCCCAGAAATTGACATCCAGTCGTTGTCGATTTAGCGTCAATATCACAACCACCATAGCCAGCATCACTAAAAGCAATGAGGTCAAAGTTATCATCATTAGGATACCATAACCCGCGTGATGGATAACCCTTCAGATAATGTAAGATTCGTTTAAACTATAGTGAGGTGAGATTATTTCGGCTTCGACTGGTATCTTGCACAAAGGCATGTAGCAAACATTATATCCGGGCGAGAAGCGGTCAAATACATCAGTCATCCATCGATGGCTTTGTAAGTGTAAGGTTCAACGAGCACCCCCTTGGCATAAACTCCAATCCCATGATTAGGTTGTATGGAGTGGTGATCAGTGTTGAATCCTCCATCTGGAATCGGCTCAAGACTTCGAATACGTATTTCGTTTGGTGAATGAAGATCCCCGATGGTGTCTGATCCACCTGCAATTCCAGAAAGAATTGCCTCTCTCCCATTGAGCTCATCTCAAACTTTTCCTGCATGACCTTTTCGAAGTCCCTACAAAGACTTTCGTTAGTCGACCCAAATATAATATCATCAACATATATTTGTACCAGGAGCAAATTACCCTCTGTTATTTTCGTAAACAGGGTACAGTTAACTTGTCCTCTTTTGAAACCTCTTGAAAGTAAGTATGTGCTGAGCTCTTCATACCACTGTTGAGGGGCTTGGTGTAAACCGTTACAGTGCCTTGTTCAGTTTATAAACCTTATCCCGGTGGATAGGATCCTCAAACCCGGTGGTTACCCAACATACACTTGTTCCTTTACCACACCGTTTAGAAAAGCACTTTTAACGTCCATCTGATACACCTTAAACTTCATGTATGATGCATACGCTAGAAACATTCGAATAGCTTCTATACGTGCACCTGGTGCATAGACTTTGTTATAGTCTATTCCTTCAGTTTGACGAAAACCTTGTACAACCAATCGAGCTTTGTTCCTTACGATCACTCCACGATCATCTTTCTTACACTTAAACACCCACTTGGTGCCAATCATCTTTCGATCTGGTGGTAGGTCAGTTAACGTCCACACTCCAAGCTTCTGAAATTTTTGAAGTTCTTGTTGCATTGCATCCACCCATGATTCGTCATTCCAAGCTTCCTTGTATGATCTTGGTTCATCCTGCGAAACATAACAAGCAAATGACCAATCATTTTGTTCACTTGATTTACAAATTTCAGAGTAAAGGGCTAGGGCTCCAGTGTTATCATTTGAAGATGCACGTCTCAATTGTCCACATGTCATCACACTGCTACCGATATCACCAATAACTTGTTCCAACATATGATAAGTGTTGATCCGAGATTCCGGATTTGCTGGATCAAAAATCACCGTCTGAACATTAGCATTTTCTGCTGAATCCATATCATTACCCACATTTGATGTAGAAGGTACATCGGTAGACTGATTTGGGTTCACTAGTGGTGATACGGTTTCTTGGTTCAAAACTGCTTCATTTGTAACTTTTTCATCATCTTCCGACTCTGAAGAATCAAATGTATCCGAAAGATCTTGGAACACTTCTTCATTTGATGTAGTGACAGGAGCATTGGTATCATTAGATACTGTGGTAGGAGGAGTCACGGTGATTGGATGCACCACTGGTGAAGTAGTTGCGTTTTCACACTCGTAATATAAACAAAGAACAACTTCTTCAACCATACTTTCTAGATTGAATGACTCAAATAATTCTTTGTAGTCAAACATCCAATCAGGTCCTACGTCGGGAGCATTTTGAGTGTATATTTGAACATCTACATTAGACCATTCTTCAACACATTTAGTTCTTTTTCTAAACACGCTTATTAGGTGTAGCGTATCCAACGAAATAACCTTTTCAGCTTTAGCTCCAAATTTCTCAGTAGGATTTAGCATCGTACACGGCGCACCAAATGGTTCTAGAAACTTTAAATTCGGCTTTATTCTATTGAGAAGCTTATAAGAAGTCTTTGCAAACTTCTTCACAGTCAACACACCATTTAATGTATAACAAGCTGCATGAATCGCTTCATTCCAGCAAATAACCGGAAGATTAGAATCCGCAAGCATTGTCCTCGCCGTTTCTATTAGAGTCTTGTTCTTTCTTTCTGCAACACAATTCTGTTGAGGAGTATAAGTTGCACTGTATTCATGATGAATACCTTTTTCCTCACACAGTGCATCCATCATTGAATTCTTAAACTCTGTCCCGTTATCACTTCTAATTCATTTGATCTTCAATCTATAAATGTTCTCCAAACGGGTAAACAGAGTCTTCAAGTTGTTAAACGTGTCTCTTTTGTGTTGCATACACATCACCCACGAAAATCTTGAATAGTCATCAGTAACCACAAGACAATATATGTAACACCCCAAATTTCGCTAAATGATTTTTTTATTTGAAGCGAACCACCGGGTTTGTATCGAATCGATCCGTTGATGGGTTTTGTCGCGTAGAGGCTATTTAACATTACTAGAGGGACTCGTTTTGCCATTCTTTAAAGATGAACTAATAACTTTGGGAACAAGCATCACCTTATGAAAGTCTAGGGGTGTATATGTAAACTAAGAGTTTTCTTAGCAATATATATACAAGGGATAAACCCTAGATCGAAAGAGACCGAGGTACACATGCGGCTGAGAAATAAATGAGCAGGAAAGATCAAGATCTCGATGCCTTGCGGTGCATCCGGTCATCCAATCCCAACTCAAGGTAACCTTCTAACTCCTCATACCATGCCTTCGATTTTGTTTTTCTCACGTCGATGTCGAAGCATGGTGTTGTGGTTGGTTACGGTTACATTGATGGGTGTTGATGGTACTCGGTGGTGATAGTCCAGGATGTCGTGTAGGTTGCCATGGGGATCGAAGATGATGGTTTCGATGGTGCTCGATGTGGTGGAGTGTGGCAGTGACGCTGGCTTGTCGGATCTGTATATGGTGGCGGCGACGGGCGGTCACTGTGGTATCGAGATAATAGTAACTACTGTCAAGATTACTATGAAGATTATTGGTTTCATGATGTTGTTTAGTGTGTGTGCATGATGAAGTAGATGTTGTATTCTTTCATTCAAGAAATAAATTGATAAGGCTTGGTTTTGGATTTGGATGGTGGCGTGAGATACAATAGGCTTCTCATGGGTTTTGTTGTTTAGTGGGACCACACATAAACATCACCGGAAGATGGGATTTGGTCTAGAAAATGTTGTTGACCAATTGATAAATAGAAAGCTACATGGCGATTATTAATTGAGTTGGGATGAATGTTTTGGATTTATTTATTATTCAACCTAGCAAATATCTAAGCAATCCACGTGAGTAGAGTTATGCATGGATATTCATGGGGTATTTGTGTAAGTTATTGATGATGAAGCCAAGATGTGACGATGTTGTAACTTTGTTGAAGGTTTCGTCCATACGATTCGCATTGAGACGGTTTAGCTTATAGATTGGAAGCTTTGCAAACAGTGAGTTCTTGTGCCCACTCTTTTACTTATTATCTTCTAATATTTTGGGCTGACGTGCATGCTAAACCATTATTTTTATGAAGTCACAAAATATTTTTATCAAGTTATAAATTATTTTTGTGTGTGCGATCGAAATACATATTAGCTCATACATATTTTTTTTTGTTATAAAACGTAAGTGGACGGAATGCGTCTAATGCGTTATTATATGGTTTGAGTTATATGTGTCATTAGAAGTGGGATAGGCCTGCTCTGATTTATGGCATAGTTTGTCATGGTTGTCACATAGTTTGTCTTATGTGTTATTAGAAGTGGGATAGGCCTGCTCTGATTTATGGTATAGTTTTTGCTATGGTTGTCACATAGTTTATGCCTAATGTGCTATTAAACGGTTTGAGTTATATGTGTTACTACATATAAAGTTATAGACTGTTGTTTTGATTAAAGTGTGGCTTTAAGTTTTATTTAATTAGCGAAATGCGCTTAATGTCTTGGCACGTATTTAAAACCTTTCTTCTTAGATCAGACTTTGTCTTGATTGTTACTTGTTTAGGTTATTTGTGTTATGTTTTGATGGCTACCTGATACGTCGAACTGAGCTATGACGGAAGTGGGATATGCCTATTCTGATCTCTAGTCTTGGTTTTGACTCATGGTTGTTACATATTATATTTCTTTTGTGTTATTAGAGGTGGGATATGCCTGCTCTAATATTATAACCTGGCTATGACAGGAAGTGGGATGTGCCTGCTCTGATCTGTAGTTTTGGTTTGAGTCTAGCAAGCGGAATGCGCTTAGATAGACTTGATTGTACTTTGTGTTTATAGGCGGTATGCGCATATATAATATTTGTTAATTGGAGTTTTGAGATAAATAGGCGGATTTCGCCTATCCTAGACTTTGTTTTGCTTGGGGAAAAACAAATTAGCGGATTGCGCTTATTGTTAACTCCGAGGTTGAGGTATTTTGTAAATTCTTATTTTGACAAAATACTTGTTTACATAAATTTATAAAACTTGAACTCACTCAGCGTAGCTGACTTTTGCATACACGTTAGATTGATTTCAGGTTAATAGAGATATGGATGGATGAATGCTTGGCAATGCGAGAAGCTACCTGGCTATTGAAGGCATTTCTAGTGGAAGACAACTTTTGTTTACTATGATAAACTTTAAATTTGATTTACAATTGGATAAGTATTTGTCATGTGTTTTGTAGACTTTTATTCCAAATGATTTTCGCTGCGTATACATACTCTTTTAAAGAAAAATTTACTCATGTTTTGACATGTTAAGAATTTTAACCCAACTGTTTGACACCGGTTTTGCGGGTCTTACAAGTTGGTATCAGAGCCATAGTTTAAGAGATCAGGGCATCCTCAATGCTCGACTTAAACTGAGAACGGGACCGAATCTAGAAATGCCACTACGGGTAGCTGCACGCCAAGAGGTAAATCCTTTAATTTTGAAGTATGTCAATATATACTTTTAATTTAAATGCTTAATGGCATGAGGTGATACGTGGGAGGTTAATGCCTTCACATTTTGGAGGTAGTATTTGAAAATTTAATGCATAAATGCACAATATGTTAAGTGGGGATGTTGACCCAATGCTTCAGAATGTGTTTATTCTTGGAAGTATGTGTGGATGTTATTCGTTGAATTTATATTTTCAATACGTGGAAGGTAGAACCCTAGTGTGACCGTGTTGGGAAACGTTAAGAACATTGTAGTGGCGTAGACAACCAATCACACTTGATCAACGTTGTTGGTGGTCTATTGTTTACTTTTCTGTTCTGAGTTGTAACCTAAAATGATCATATGAATGTTCTGTCTTGGGTAGAAGTAAGTGGATTAGAATACCAATAGAAGGCTAGTCATCTGTACCTGTAGTTAATATATTCTTAGCAGGTTATCTGTAAAACATCATGTTCGGTGGTTCCCTATCCAAGAGGATTCGAGGACGAATCCTATTATAAGGGGGGTAGACTTTGTAACACCCCAAATTTCGCTAAATGATTTTTTTATTTGAAGCGAACCAACCGGGTTTGTATCGAATCGATCCGTTGATGGGTTTTGTCGCGTAGAGGCTCTTTAACATTACTAGAGGGACTCGTTTTGCCATTCTTTAAAGATGAACTAATAACTTTGGGAACAAGCATCACCTTGTGAAAGTCTAGGGGTGTATATGTAAACTAAGAGTTTTCTTAGCAATATATATACAAGGGATAAACCCTAGATCGAAAGAGACCGAGGTACACATGCGGCTGAGAAATAAATGAGCAGGAAAGATCAAGATCTCGATGCCTTGCGGTGCATCCGGTCATCCAATCCCAACTCAAGGTAACCTTCTAACTCCTCATACCATGCCTTCGATTTTGTTTTTCTCACGTCGATGTCGAAGCATGGTGTTGTGGTTGGTTACGGTTACATTGATGGGTGTTTGATGGTACTCGGTGGTGATAGTCCAGGATGTCGTGTAGGTTGCCATGGGGATCGAAGATGATGGTTTCGATGGTGCTCGATGTGGTGGAGTGTGGCAGTGACGCTGGCTGTCGGATCTGTATATGGTGCGGCGACGGGCGGTCACTGTGGTATCGAGATAAATAGTAACTACTGTCAAGATTACTATGAAGATTATTGGTTTCATGATGTTGTTTAGTGTGTGTGCATGATGAAGTAGATGTTGTATTCTTTCATTCAAGAAATAAATTGATAAGGCTTGGTTTTGGATTTGGATGGTGGCGTGAGATACAATAGGCTTCTCATGGGTTTTGTTGTTTAGTGGGACCACACATAAACATCACCGGAAGATGGGATTTGGTCTAGAAACATGTTGTTGACCAATTGATAAATAGAAAGCTACATGGCGATTATTAATTGAGTTGGGATGAATGTTTGGATTTATTTATTATTCAACCTAGCAAATATCTAAGCAATCCACGTGAGTAGAGTTATGCATGGATATTCATGGGGTATTTGTGTAAGTTATTGATGATGAAGCCAGATGTGACGATGTTTGTAACTTTGTTGAAGGTTTCGTCCATACGATTCGCATTGAGACGGTTTAGCTTATAGATTGAAGCTTTGCAAACAGTGAGTTCTTGTGCCCACTCTTTTACTTATTATCTTCTAATATTTTGGGCTGACGTGCATGCTAAACCATTATTTTTATGAAGTCACAAAATATTTTTATCAAGTTATAAATATTTTTGTGTGCGATCGAAATACATATTAGCTCATACATATTTTTTTTTGTTATAAAACGTAAGTGGACGGAATGCGTCTAATGCGTTATTATATGGTTTGAGTTATATGTGTCATTAGAAGTGGGATAGGCCTGCTCTGATTTATGGCATAGTTTGTCATGGTTGTCACATAGTTTGTCTTATGTGTTATTAGAAGTGGGATAGGCCTGCTCTGATTTATGGTATAGTTTTTGCTATGGTTGTCACATAGTTTATGCCTAATGTGCTATTAAACGGTTTGAGTTATATGTGTTACTACATATAAAGTTATAGACTGTTGTTTTGATTAAAGTGTGGCTTAAGTTTTATTTAATTAGCGAAATGCGCTTAATGTCTTGGCCACGTATTTAAAACCTTTCTTCTTAGATCAGACTTTGTCTTGATTGTTACTTGTTTAGGTTATTTGTGTTATGTTTGATGGCTACCTGATACGTCGAACTGAGCTATGACGGAAGTGGGATATGCCTATTCTGATCTCTAGTCTTGGTTTTGACTCATGGTTGTTACATATTATATTTCTTTTGTGTTATTAGAGGTGGGATATGCCTGCTCTAATATTATAACCTGGCTATGACAGGAAGTGGGATGTGCCTGCTCTGATCTGTAGTTTTGGTTTGAGTCTAGCAAGCGGAATGCGCTTAGATAGACTTGATTGTACTTTGTGTTTATAGGCGGTATGCGCATATATAATATTTGTTAATTGGAGTTTTGAGATAAATAGGCGGATTTCGCCTATCCTAGACTTTGTTTTGCTTGGGGAAAAAACAAATTAGCGGATTGCGCTTATTGTTAACTCCGAGGTTGAGGTATTTTGTAAATTCTTATTTTGACAAAATACTTGTTTACATAAATTTATAAAACTTGAACTCACTCAGCGTAGCTGACTTTTGCATACACGTTAGATTGATTTCAGGTTAATAGAGATATGGATGGATGACTGCTTGGCAATGCGAGAAGCTACCTGGCTATTGAAGGCATTTCTAGTGGAAGACAACTTTTGTTTACTCATGATAAACTTTAAATTTGATTTACAATTGGATAAGTATTTGTCATGTGTTTTGTAGACTTTTATTCCAAATGATTTTCCGCTGCGTATACATACTCTTTTAAAAGAAAAATTTACTCATGTTTTGACATGTTTAAGAATTTTAACCCAACTGTTTGACACCGGTTTTGCGGGTCTTACAAGTTGGTATCAGAGCCATAGTTTAAGAGATCAGGGCATCCTCAATGCTCGACTTAAACTGAGAACGGGACCGAATCTAGAAATGCCACTACGGGTAGCTGCACGCCAAGAGGTAAATCCTTTAATTTTGAAGTATGTCAATATATACTTTTAATTTAAATGCTTAATGGCATGAGGTGATACGTGGGAGGTTAATGCCTTCACATTTTGGAGGTAGTATTTGAAATTTAATGCATAAATGCACAATATGTTAAGTGGGGATGTTGACCCAATGCTTCAGAATGTGTTTTATTCTTGGAAGTATGTGTGGATGTTATTCGTTGAATTTATATTTTCAATACGTGGAAGGTAGAACCCTAGTGTGACCGTGTTGGGAAACGTTAAGAACATTGTAGTGGCGTAGACAACCAATCACACTTGATCAACGTTGTTGGTGGTCTATTGTTACTTTTCTGTTCTGAGTTGTAACCTAAAATGATCATATGAATGTTCTGTCTTGGGTAGAAGTAAGTGGATTAGAATACCAATAGAAGGCTAGTCATCTGTACCTGTAGTTAATATATTCTTAGCAGGTTATCTGTAAAACATCATGTTCGGTGGTTCCCTATCCAAGAGGATTCGAGGACGAATCCTATTATAAGGGGGTAGACTTGTAACACCCCAAATTTCGCTAAATGATTTTTTTTATTTGAAGCGAACCAACCGGGTTTGTATCGAATCGATCCGTTGATGGGTTTTGTCGCGTAGAGGCTCTTTAACATTACTAGAGGGACTCGTTTTGCCATTCTTTAAAGATGAACTAATAACTTTGGGAACAAGCATCACCTTGTGAAAGTCTAGGGGTGTATATGTAAACTAAGAGTTTTCTTAGCAATATATATACAAGGGATAAACCCTAGATCGAAAGAGACCGAGGTACACATGCGGCTGAGAAATAAATGAGCAGGAAAGATCAAGATCTCGATGCCTTGCGGTGCATCCGGTCATCCAATCCCAACTCAAGGTAACCTTCTAACTCCTCATACCATGCCTTCGATTTTGTTTTTCTCACGTCGATGTCGAAGCATGGTGTTGTGGTTGGTTACGGTTACATTGATGGGTGTTGATGGTACTCGGTGGTGATAGTCCAGGATGTCGTGTAGGTTGCCATGGGGATCGAAGATGATGGTTTCGATGGTGCTCGATGTGGTGGAGTGTGGCAGTGACGCTGGCTGTCGATCTGTATATGGTGGCGGCGACGGGCGGTCACTGTGGTAATCGAGATAAATAGTAACTACTGTCAAGATTACTATGAAGATTATTGGTTTCATGATGTTGTTTAGTGTGTGTGCATGATGAAGTAGATGTTGTATTCTTTCATTCAAGAAATAAATTGATAAGGCTTGGTTTTGGATTTGGATGGTGGCGTGAGATACAATAGGCTTCTCATGGGTTTTGTTGTTTAGTGGGACCACACATAAACATCACCGGAAGATGGGATTTGGTCTAGAAACATGTTGTTGACCAATTGATAAATAGAAAGCTACATGGCGATTATTAATTGAGTTGGGATGAATGTTTTGGATTTATTTATTATTCAACCTAGCAAATATCTAAGCAATCCACGTGAGTAGAGTTATGCATGGATATTCATGGGGTATTTGTGTAAGTTATTGATGATGAAGCCAAGATGTGACGATGTTGTAACTTTGTTGAAGGTTTCGTCCATACGATTCGCATTGAGACGGTTTAGCTTATAGATTGGAAGCTTTGCAAACAGTGAGTTCTTGTGCCCACTCTTTTACTTATTATCTTCTAATATTTTGGGCTGACGTGCATGCTAAACCATTATTTTTATGAAGTCACAAAATATTTTTATCAAGTTATAAATATTTTTGTGTGCGATCGAAATACATATTAGCTCATACATATTTTTTTTTGTTATAAAACGTAAGTGGACGGAATGCGTCTAATGCGTTATTATATGGTTTGAGTTATATGTGTCATTAGAAGTGGGATAGGCCTGCTCTGATTTATGGCATAGTTTGTCATGGTTGTCACATAGTTTGTCTTATGTGTTATTAGAAGTGGGATAGGCCTGCTCTGATTTATGGTATAGTTTTTGCTATGGTTGTCACATAGTTTATGCCTAATGTGCTATTAAACGGTTTGAGTTATATGTGTTACTACATATAAAGTTATAGACTGTTGTTTTGATTAAAGTGTGGCTTAAGTTTTATTTAATTAGCGAAATGCGCTTAATGTCTTGGCCACGTATTTAAAACCTTTCTTCTTAGATCAGACTTTGTCTTGATTGTTACTTGTTTAGGTTATTTGTGTTATGTTTGATGGCTACCTGATACGTCGAACTGAGCTATGACGGAAGTGGGATATGCCTATTCTGATCTCTAGTCTTGGTTTTGACTCATGGTTGTTACATATTATATTTCTTTTGTGTTATTAGAGGTGGGATATGCCTGCTCTAATATTATAACCTGGCTATGACAGGAAGTGGGATGTGCCTGCTCTGATCTGTAGTTTTGGTTTGAGTCTAGCAAGCGGAATGCGCTTAGATAGACTTGATTGTACTTTGTGTTTATAGGCGGTATGCGCATATATAATATTTGTTAATTGGAGTTTTGAGATAAATAGGCGGATTTCGCCTATCCTAGACTTTGTTTTGCTTGGGGAAAAACAAATTAGCGGATTGCGCTTATTGTTAACTCCGAGGTTGAGGTATTTTGTAAATTCTTATTTTGACAAAATACTTGTTTACATAAATTTATAAAACTTGAACTCACTCAGCGTAGCTGACTTTTGCATACACGTTAGATTGATTTCAGGTTAATAGAGATATGGATGGATGACTGCTTGGCAATGCGAGAAGCTACCTGGCTATTGAAGGCATTTCTAGTGGAAGACAACTTTTGTTTACTCATGATAAACTTTAAATTTGATTTACAATTGGATAAGTATTTGTCATGTGTTTTGTAGACTTTTATTCCAAATGATTTTCCGCTGCGTATACATACTCTTTTAAAAGAAAAATTTACTCATGTTTTGACATGTTTAAGAATTTTAACCCAACTGTTTGACACCGGTTTTGCGGGTCTTACAATATAAGTCTCCACAGATAGTTTTACGCTGCACAGGTCCAAAGAGGTCCATGTGTAAACGCTCAAGCGGGACACTCACAGAATTAACTTTCATGGGTCTGTGGGAATGTTTGTGTTGTTTGCCCTTCTTACAAGATACACACTTGTCATTAAGATGAAAATGTTTCACGTTAACACCATCAACAAGTCCATTTTTCACAAGGTTATTCATTTTCCTAAGATGAATGTGACCCATCCTCTGATGCCACATGATCGATTCCTTATCAGTAGCCTTTGACAAGAAACATGTAACTTGGCCCTGTATTGTTGTCACCTTGATCATGTCAAGAATATACAAATTATTTACTCTCGGAGCTTTCAACATTATCCACTCTTTAGGAATTTCAAAACTAGGCTTCAGGATGTAGCAAGCTTTATCA
The DNA here is from genome assembly GCA_030844895.1 of Ambrosia x helenae. NCBI lineage: Eukaryota > Viridiplantae > Streptophyta > Magnoliopsida > Asterales > Asteraceae > Ambrosia > Ambrosia x helenae. Next base: position 22,253 of record JAUTDX010006258.1, read on the forward strand.
TCAAAGTGTACAGAAAACTTCTTATCACAAATTTGCGAAACACTCAGAAGGTTGTAGTCTATCTGCTTCACATATCATATTTTCTAAAAACTTACAATCTCGTTACTAACACTTCCTTCCATAGTAATATACCCTCCTTTGTTACCGGTAAAAGCAACATATTGATGTTCTTAATATCGAAAAGGAGTGTCATGTCCCATGTCATGTGCCCGGAAGCTCCATTGTCAACAATCCAAAGACTGCTAACAGGGCCAGCTAGAACTCCTTGCACCATTAAAGAAAATGGTTAGTTCTTTTGGGGGACCCAAGCCTTCATGGTCTTGGGACTTGAAGTATCAGCATTCAAAGAAACAACTTTCTTTTCATCAATTTGTTTTTCTAAAATTTTCTTTTCAGAAACAACATTCACTGATTCTTGTGAAGTTGAGGTAGAACCACTTGAAGAACCCTTAGGTAACGAAGTCTGCTCAAGTCATTTTAAAATTCTTATTTGTTTTGGAGTTTCAGTTTTAACATTTTCAATTTTCTTAGAAACAACTTTTTGAGGAGCATTCTTAGTTACCTTATTTGTTTTAACAAACGAAGGTCCAGCAATCGACTTAGCAGATTGTTTAGGATAAACTTTCTGCTTATCGTTTACTATGATTACCATCGGTCCCTCTATAGGATTTTCCATGGCAATTCGGTTACGATTGTCATAAACAATTGGTTGTTTCCCTCGTGGTTGATAAAACTATTTATGAGGATAAACAACATTCGAATCCCTCTGGTTTCTTCTAACTTCAACCTCATGCCTTTTGTGTCTCACATATTGGTAGTGAAGAAGTAAATGTCCTCTCTCCCCCACATTTGAAACAGGCACGGTATTCTTTGAATTTTGGTTTCTCATGATAATTTGCAAATGTGTTAATCGGGTATTGGTCATCAATACACCCTCGTCTTAAACTCCCAGGAGTGGGATCCAGTGAGTAAGTCGGTTCCACAAATGAATTAACATGATTAACTAGTTTCACAAACTCAGTCGCATGCACTTTTTGCTTTCTTAGAGTCATCATAATACAGTTTCCTGATTAATTCAGGTGGAAAATCATTTGTTCTTTCAGATTTAGGGAACCAAATTGTGTTTTCTTGCCATATTTTAGAAATATTAGAATACTTCACAAACTGTATGGGATACTCAGAATCAGCAAATATATGATCGATCCTTGCATCTGATAGAATATTTTGACTCGTTTATCATCTGATTCATTCTCATCAGATTTCTTTTCTGATGGCTTAGGCTTGTGTCTGCCTTGGGAGGAACCTGAACCTTAGATGAAAGATCACACTGATTGTGATTTTCCAAAGGAATATCAACATTCTTTTTCGGTTCATCTTCCTCCGAATCAGAGTCATTGGTTATAGCTACTACATTTTCATTATTCACACACCCAGTACCGGTCTCACACCAGAATGCGGATCTCCCACACTAGAGGTGTTTGATTTGTTTTTTGATGTAGAAGCAGAATTATCTAAACTCTCTGATGTCACAACATCAAGATTGTGATTTTCAAAAAGCATCAGAGATGGAACAGATTTATAACTGATACTGGTTGGAAAACCTTCTTTGTTAGGTACTTCCACAATGTGGTCCAAAACATACGCCATATTGAGGTAGCTCTCCAACTTCTTGTTCATTTCCTCATATAAACATCTGACCTTGGCCATTTCGAGCTTTGTTTCTTCTATTTCATTGATTTAATTATTAATAGCAATTTGTTTGTTTGAAAGAGTTTTAGTTAATTCTGAAACATCTTTTTTATAGTTTTCAATTGTTTTGTTCAACAGCTTGTTTAGCACTTGCCAAGTCAACTTTTAAACTCAAATTCTCACCTTCAAGTCTATCACACTTTCCTAGTATAGTAACACAATCATTGCATTTAGGAAGTGAGTTAGAACTTACCAGGTTTGTGGAATCAATCATAGCCATTAATGCGAAATGAGCTTCCTTCCCAGAAAAGAATTTGGAATAGTCAACTCTGGTACAAGCATCATCCACCATGCATGACTTCTTGCTAATAAGAAAATTTGCTTCAACTAACAACTGATCAACATCATTATCTAATGAAGTTAGACTTGCTTTTGAATCTTATTCGCTCTCAGAATCCGAATAATCTGAATCCTGAGCATTAGAAACTTCACCAACAGATTCATCAACCGTCTCAGACACGGTTTCTACAACTACCAGTTCCTCATTCACCAATTCATCTACCTTTACTCCTTCATCACTCACAACCTCTTGAGCAAAACATGCAACATTTCCTCCAGAAATCTCCTCAACACCCAATTGCATGTCATTCCAATTAAACCCTTCATCTTGCTGAATGACGAACGCTTTATTATCCTTTTGGTTTTGGTTGGCGGAAGTGGTTATTGGAACAATGTTTCTTTCATGATTTGGTGTGGTTAGGTGATGATGTTTGTCTTTGGTTGGGGTTATGAGAAACACGGTTTTGGTTTTGATAATTGGTTTGACGGTTTTGGTAGTTGGTGTTAAATGTGTTTTGGTTTCCTTGTTGTTTAGGTTTTGTGCATTCACGGGCAAAGTGACCTTTCATACCACAATTATAACAAATAATTTTTTCTTTGTTACCCGTAGGTGGTGTTAGGAGAAGTAGCAAGATCAGTTCTACCAGTTCGCTCCATAAGCTCATGAGCTCTCCTCACCACGTTAGCAAATGCCCATTGGATATCTATGAGTTCTATCCTATCTTTAACAATCTGAGTGTAATCTTCATTTGTCAAATTTTTGTTTCCAATTTGACTAGCTACAAGTCCGTTGGATGCTACCATGGCTGAAACCAAGGCAACATGCTTTTGTGTAACTTCTACAGTAACATAATCCATGTTAGATGTTTCTTATGCGACGGAACTTGAGCTTGATTGTCCTTGTCCAACATTGGATGAAGATTGTTGAGACATATTCACCGTTGGAGCTGCCATCCATGGAGCAGATTGCATAGGAGGCTGAGTGGGTATGTAATATGAAGCTGATGACACACCATAATAACTTGCTGCATTGGTTGGTTTCAACACTAGATACGAAAGCAGTTTGTGGTGCTGAACTCAGACCAACACTTGGAACGACCGTAGATATGGAACTTGCACAGTAAAGTTCCGGGATTCTGAGGAATCTGAGATCACTTCGCCTTCCTTCTCTCCTCAATCTCCTTGATCTCTAGCCTTTCGATAAACTCGTTCAATGTCCAAAATGGAAACAAGTCTTTTTCCTTCAACACTTCTACATGCTAACTCCAATAGACTGGTAAAGCATCTGCAAATTTCTCAACACATTCTGACATAGAATAAACAATTTCATAGTTAGAAAGTTCAGATAATAAATGAAAAAATCTAGTAATTAATTCCTTCCAACTCTCATTTCCAACAAAGCTAAAATTTTCAAACTCTTTTTTTAGCTCATCCATCCTTAGCTTCCTAGTCTTTTCATTCCCACCATTTCTGCTTTTGAGTGCATCCCACAATTGTTTTGAAGTAGTACACGGCCCAAACTGATGTAGTAGATCCATAGTTAATGCTTGAGACAACTGCGAGTATGCTTTCTTCTCAGCAGCATACTTCTTATCTGAATCGGGTAAATCATCAAGTGCGACTGGAGTGTTTGAGTTCTCGATCATCGGTTTGCACATACCCTCTTTGCAACATTTGCCATGCCTTTTCACCATCCAAACCTTCCAAATGAATCTTGAATCTTTTCTGCCACGTTGGATAGTCAATCATGTCCATCAACTTTGGTGGTCAGTTACCATTTCCAGTGGATCGATCATTCATCAAAGTTGTTATGGTAGTGGTTGTTTGATTTTTAAACAGCTGTGGCTGCTACAACACCCTAATAATCAGCATTGGTTGTGTAGGAGGTCTCGCAACAGGTTAAGTTGGACCTAACACTGCTCATAATTAGTCATCGGTTGTGGTTGTGGTTTTTCCTCTCTCTGCTTCTATAGCCCATGGATTCATTGGTGTTTGCTGTTGTTGTGTCATATTAGGTCGCTTGTCCATTAGACATCTCCAAATATTATCCATGATGTAAAGATCCAAACACTTAGAAATTTTTTTCACAAAATTATGTTATGATAATCGTGGGGTCGAATCAAATTGTGAAAGTTTGGTTCGACCAAAAATTTACCCCGAATGAAAAGATTTCTAATTGGTTCAACCTAATAGTGAGCACGATTGGAAATTTAGAACCCGAATGAAAACGTGATATCACTAATGAGAATTTAAAGGCTCAAATGAAAGATTCTAGAACTGGTTCGACCCAAATCTAGCACGAATAAACAGCAAAGAAACTCATTCAACCTAAACAAAAAACCCATTCGACCTGTCCAGTGTTTATGATCAATTTTTCTTCAAACACACACAATTTTGACCTGATTTTTGAAAATTTTATCAATTATGAATGTAATTGTGAAGATTTGAATCGGATTAGATTCTGAAAAAGTTTTGTGAAAGAATTTTTGATTTTGATCAAAAAACACCTTAATATCATTCAAAAACCATGCTTTATCAATGTTCAATGAAAACAGCTAGGGTTTTGATGATTTTGATCTAAAAATTTGAATAATTTTTAAACAAGCACAAGCTCTGATAACACTTTGTAGGATCGATTTTAGACAAAGAAACGTTTGATCAGCATGAGTATTGATACATCAGGTGCGGAAACCCTAATGATCATGCAAAATGATGAAAACCGTAATTAGAACACAATAATATCATTTTCAAATGCTTTCATTAACTTTAAACTTTTTATAACAGTTACAGACTCAAGATAATGAAAACACACAGTTAAATGTGAAACTCATCACACACTTGACACACCTAACAATAACCAACTCTATTAACTAACTCAAAACAAACTCCCATATATATAGACATTTTGATTCGACCCTTCGTGGGTTCAAATCAATCCCTTCAACCATTACAAAGTACGAATCAAAATAAACAAACTTCATTCGACCCTTATAAAACTGGTTCGACCCCTCGAAGACCCAAACCAAATCTTCAAAATGCACTTTGTCATTAAATCTTCGGCGTTTTTGTATCCGTTAATCCGAAAGCTACGGACACATATATGAAACTTTGGTCAAAGTAAATAAAACGCTCATTAATTTGGTTTTTTTTTTCTAAATGTCGTATAGAAAGTTATTAATGTAAAAAAATTGTGGGGAAAACATGTGTCTCACCCCAATTGCTTTGGTGTTTTCCTGTACAAAGACCATATTTCGTGAGAAGGATTAAAAATTGATATGTAGGCATCATTGAACTTAGTCATGATGTTTTGGATTGTTTTGTGTCTAGAAAAAACACCAAACATAACAACTAAAAACAAAAAAACAATGTATTTTAAGCTTAAAACTTAAAACACCATGCTAAGAATATTAAGTAGTGTGTCTTGAGTGTTAAGTAGTGTGTTTTAGCTGTTTTTTAATTTAATGACTATATACATTGCATTGTCTTTTAGATTGTTGTGTTTAGGGGTTTTTCAAGTTAAAACAACCTAAAACATCATTTCCTAAATCTAAAACATGATGCCAACATGTCAATTTTTAATCATTCTCACACTTCTCATGAAATATGTCCTTTGTACAAGAACCTAAACATATATATATATAATATATAGATATAATATAGGGGGATCAAATGAGAAGAAACTTAATTTGGGTACAAAAAGAACAAATGACATAATAATAAACATTAAATACTTTAACTCCTTTTAAATTAATTATTATCACTTTAATTAATTAGTCATTAACACTTTATCCTACACATTATAAAAATTTGTCCTACCCATATCAAAATTCATCCTACAAATATCGAAAATTATCATATGTTTATCCTACACACACACACACACATATATATATATATATACATATATATGGATCATATATAGGGATCATGTAGGAAAATAGGTTTTTTATGAGAAGTGTGAGAAGGATTAAAAATTAATATATATGCATCAGTTTTTGGACTTATTCATGATGTTTTGGATTGTTTTGCCTAGAAAAACACCAAACATAACAATTAAAAACCGAAAACAATGTATTTTAGGCTTAAAACACCAAACATAACAATTAAAACTTATAACGCCAGCCCAAGAACTTTAAGCAGTGTGTTTTAAGTATCTACTAGTTGTTAGAACCTAAACGTGAAAACATGAAGTGTTGAAGAAAACTGAAGCTAGGAACCAAATGTTGAACATAATGAAGAGCATCCATAATAGGTTCCAGCTGAAGAGATATAGATCAGAAAAGATTCAAGAACAAAATATTTTTGAAGAAATAGACAAAAGAAAGACAAACACAACCCCTGTTTGATGTGGTGATTGGGGAATGCCACTAACTAATGGGATATTTCCTTTTAGTCCAGAGATAAAATGTGCTATTTCTACTGTTGTGTGTGTTGGTGAGTGTTCAGGTTCAGTAGATTTAGGTTCAGTGGTTTCAATGGGTTCAGTAGTTTCAGAAGAGGTTCAAAAGTTTTATTCTTTTTGGATTTCCTCCTAGAAAACTGGATTGAAATTGTTTTGGCTCTTTTTGGTGATGGTGAAGATGGATGTAACTGAGAGGAAGCTTCGGTTACACCTTTTTCAATTGCAGATTGCACATTAACATCCTTAGGCATCTCAACCTTCTGAGGTGGTTTTCTTTTGGATTGGTGGTTTTGGATTTTTGCTTCTTGGGCTTTTTGGTCTTTGGGGAAATGGGTTTGGAAGATGTGGGCTCCATGGGGAGTGTTTCCTATTCCCATTGGTCATCTTTTGGCATGGAAGCCGGTTTGTTGTGCCTAGAGAATACTTGTGAGGTTAAAGGGTTTAGTTTTGAATCTTTTCCCACAAGTACCTCTCTCACCAAGTTCCTTTATTACACAATGCATCAGGAACCTTGGGTAAAGCAAAAATTTCTTTTTATCATATGCAACACAATTCATTGAAAAAGTATGACGATGCCCTTAAAGGTGTTTCATTCACAATGGAATGGAACAACAATTTATATGGTACATCAAAAAATCTTTTCTAAACAGTAGCATGTGATAGAGTACCTTGGTAACCACACTATGTCATGGTTAACTGGACAGTTCTAGTGGAAAAATGTTTCTGGGCTTGAGCATCATTTAGACCTAGTCTTATGCCAGAGTTTCAGGTGTGATTGCCATGGTCTTCCTTTTGATCATCGTCTTCAGGGATATGACCTTGTCATCAACAGTGACAACAATAGCGTTGGCCCATAACTCATTGAAAGTTTCAGTGTGGATTGTGGGTCTACAGTGAACACTGTGTAACAGTTGGATTTAATGACCAAATCAATGATTTCGTCATATTGGGACCAGGCTTTATCCTTCGTGAAGTAGCCTCTTTGATTGTGTCCCTGTTTAAGTACGAGAGTCATAGATGTTTGATTAAACAGTAATTTGGGTTTCAGAGGGTTTTAGAGAGAGGAGATTTTTGTTTTTGAAACGATAAGTATGAAAAGAGGGGTTTTCAGAAGTTTATAACCGCCTTAGGTCAAACTTCTGATGAAAAAGGTCTGATTTACCCTTATTGACCAAACTTTTGATGAAACAGAATTTGTTCATCAGTAGTTTCCCATTTACTCTTCAGTAGTTATCAACAACTGATGAGAAACCAAGTTAAAACACCCAATGTAACTTCTGATGATGTTTGATTATCAGTAGTTACACTTCTGCAGGAAATATTCCGAATATGATGTTTTTGTACATCAGTAGTTTCTCTCTTTTGGTTATCAGAGGTTTTCAGACAGATGTAAAACAAGTAAGTGAAAGTAAAATATGCACAACAAAATGAAGACAATTACAAATTTACTCAAAATTAAGCATCCCTAGAATAGATACTAAATAAGTCAAGAGGTTTTGTGAACACATCAGCTATCTGATTAGCTGTTGACACATATTTTACCTCAATTTTTCCTTTTTTCATAGCAATCTTTGATGAAGTGATACCTGATTTCAATATACCTTTTCTTTGAAAATTGGACAGGATTTTGAATTATGCTAAATGGCTGAGGTACTGTCTATCAGTAATGGAGTCTTGGTCTCTTTGATTCCATAATCAAGAAAATGTTTTGGAAGCCATTGGATATGTGATGTACAGCTTGCAACTGCAATATATTTTGCTTCAGCAGTTGATGTTGCCACAAAATTTTGCTTCTTTGATTGCCAAGACACCAGACAGTTTCCTATAAATTGACTTCCACCAGATGTTGATTTTCTTGACATTTTACACCCTGCATAGTCACTATCTGAAAAAAGCTATTAGTCTGGTACTCACTTGTAGCAGGATACCAAATCTCTAATGTAGGAGTTTCTTTCAGATATCAAAAATTCTTTTTGACCGCAATGAGTTGTGATTCCCTTGTTGCTGATTGATATCTACATAAACACATGTTTGAAAACATAATATCTGGTCCTAGAAGCAGTTTGATAAAGTAGGGAACCAATCGTATTCTAATACATGGTTTAGTCAACATGTTTTTCCTTGATCATCAGGTTCAACCTGTGTGGTTGGGCTCATGGGAGTGGAAACATGATTTACAGGATATTAAAAGAAAATTTATTCACTAATTCTTAACATATTTTGATTGATGTATAAAAGTTCCATTTGTTTGTTGTTTGATCTGCATAAGTACTGCAGTTCTCCCATGGTACTCATCTCAAATTCTGATTGCATGAGTTTCTTAGCCCATTTGAAAAACTTTTATTTTGTTGGAAATTGCATAAACAAAAAATAACCTGATGGCTTCCAGCCTTGCTATTGGTGCAAAAGGTTTCATCATAATCAATTCCTTTTTCTTGAGAAAAACCTTGAACCACAAGTCTTGCCTTGTTTTTAAATAATCACACCAGCTTCATCTTGTTTTTTTCTAAATACCCATCTTGTGCCAATTGTAGCTTGTTAGGAGGCAAAGGACAAATTAGCAGCAAGCATTGAGATAGAATCCTTAATGTTTAAAATAAACATTGACATCCAAAAGCCTTGAAAAAGGAGATAAGAGGCTTGATGCTATGAAGGACTTCATAAGCAA
>JAUTDX010006259.1:0-32719 GCA_030844895.1 Ambrosia x helenae
GTTTTGGTGCATCGTTTACTTGCAGATATCATATTCAGGGACAAAAGGTCTGGGACAAGTTGTTAATGATGGGGTCTATGATGACTACATCATGGATGAAGTTGACATGAACATCGAGAACTACGAAGAACTGTTTGGTGTAGGTTGTAACGACCCAGAACATCTTTTTGCAAAAGACGGGATTGATAGCTTGTTTGGCAACAAAGATGCAACAAAGGTATCACTTTGATTCATTATCCAGTTTCTTGTTTCATGAATTTACCGTTTGCTAAAGTTTCGGTTGTTTTAGGAGTCTTCAAATACTGTCCAGCCATAATGCAGTATTGCAACGTCCAGGGATTCGTTAGTGAGTGAGCTGCAAAACTGAACGAACCATGTTATGCACGCCAACACTCTAATATATCATTTTCAAATTTGACCGGTGAGAGCCGTGGTGGTGAATATCAAGACTGTGGAGCTTCTTCTATGGTTCCAATGGGTGAGCCGCCTTGGTGCTCCCCCTGGTGCAGGTAGCACCACCACCAGAAGTGATGCGGGTTCTTCCTTACAAGGAAAAAAAGAAGACCCGAAAGTGAGTTTCTCACATAAAAATTATTAATATGTAGTTTTCAATAATCTAATATTAATAATCAATATCACCTTTTCTGCACTAACTTTTTTGTTCTTGCAGATTTGAGAAGAGGGTAAGGTATGCACATGAAGGCGAGAGCGGATGTGAGACAACACGTGTGAAAGGGAGGTTTATTAAGGCGGGTGATGCGTATGATTATGATCCCATGAGTGAAACAAGAAGCTTCTGAGTGCAAAGATGAGTTGTTGTTGTGTGAAGATCTCTATAAATTACAGTTGAACGTAGGGTGAGTCTTGACAGTTTTATACTTCATATTTGGATGTTTTGTAGTATGTAGTTTTTTCAAGTAAGTTTTAATTTTTTAAGTTTGCAGTTATTGAATGTTGAATGATAATGTGAAAAGGAACCAATGCTTTTGTTTCTGTACTTTTTATATGACTCATGCTCGCCCCCGCACACGGTTTGGCTTACGAGGACGACACCATGTCAACAATCGTTTTTTTGCAAAGTTTATTGATATATACTTTACGGAGCCTATATCATATATTAAGTTACGAAATTTAGAGATCAGTTATCTAAACAATTTCTTATTTGTAGATGTGTGATGTTAATTATCCTTGCAAGATATGTTGGATGAACTTCATGAGCATGAAGAGCCTATTGATATTGCAAAATGGTTAGCTTTCTTTGTATTTGTAGTTGTGTTTTCTTTGTATTTGTAATTGTTCTTATCTTCTGGATTGCTTTTGTTTAAAGACTGTCTGGTACTTTTTATCTTCCAACTACAGATTTTAAATTGGATTTTCTTATTTAATGGTTGAAGTTCTCTTCTATAGAAGCTATTAAGTCGTGCTAGAGTTTTCACACTTCACTTAAATATTCTTTTTATTAGACTATTGCAATATGTTTATATATGTGGGAGTTAAATGTAAATCCTACTGACAATTCATATTTGAATCATGTTTTCAATCATTGATTTACCTAAACTCACGTATATGTTGATTCAAGAATGTTGATCTGATTTTTAACAATTTATCATGAGTCTTTATTTTAAATTTAACATGGAAGATCATCATACTCATAGAGTAATGTAGCTTCACATTCAAGTTTTTAAAATGCATGAAAGTTTAAAACATTCTTCATCACAACCCCTTCTAAAAACCCACACATGTCCACCAGATCACACGACCCACACATCTCCACTAGGCCACGCGTAGTGGTTCGCCTGTATCCACCGATAATTTGAAAAATCTAATTGGAAAACTAATTACCTTTGTAGCCACCAACGATTTGGAGAATCTGACCAGTATGTAATAATGGCCATAAGATTGAGCCATGTCGCCTCCCAGATTATGGGGGGAAACGGCGTCGTTGGGTGATTTGTGACATCCTCTCTTCATCTCTGCTATATATGTCGGGAAACCGTGCAACGCGCGGGCTTCCTACTAGTTACTAACAGTAGCATTGCAATACCAAAGTACCAAACTAAGCATACACTGAATTGAAGGCTTCAATCCATTTAAAGTTTAACATGTCACTTTTACCTAGAACAGCAAAAATAAAAACAGAACCTGATTAATAATGATAATCTAAGTGAACAATGTTTTTAAAAATCTACTTAATGGCTCAATTTAATGAAAAACCATGAATTTACTTGATAGATTATACCAAGTTGGATTCAATCTCCGGCTTACTCTGCAATCTCCTTCAACCTCTTCTTCATATCCTACAGATCCTAAACACAAATCAACTTGGACCTTTAACTCAAATCAAACAAAACACATTCAATCCCTAAACAAATAATAATAATAATAATAATAATAATAATAATAATAATAATAATAATAATAATAATAATAATAATAATAATAAAAATAAAAGACCTTTGAGTTATTTTTTCATCGGGTTCCATTTAACTCCGAGACATGTCGATATCGACGTCCATTTATGCTTCATCTGGAATATCTCCGCCATAAACGAATACCATAAAACAAATAACAAACAAATTCATACGTGAATCAGGTATATGTAAACGTATAGCATATAACAAATAACAAAACATATAGGAACGCAGATTGAAAACATCTAATTTGTAATACACGTTTGATTTAGGGTTTTGATTCCATAAATCCCAAATCTTATAATCGATAAACTTACGATAGTATAAAACATGCGGCGCAAGAGAGAAGACATTATCGGATGAATTTCAAACTTCTCAGAGGTTGGGTTTGGATTATAGGGTTGATGATATAGATCTGAAAAACCCATAATAATCGTATAAATAAATAAAATAAAAATATTTTAGATGAATCTGAAATAAACAAACTATGCAATAAAATAAAAGAAATAATAACTTACCAACCAACAATGTAAGGAAAGGCGTTGAGAATTAAGGGTGGCTATGAGGATGATGGTGACAACTGGTAACGAGAATTAGGGGTGGCGATGAGGATGATGGTGACGGCGGGTGTAAAGAATTAGGGTTGAAATAGAAGATGTGTCTGGGGAAAAAAAGGATTAGCGGGTTAGATAGGTAAACGATATAACATAAGCGAGAAAAAAAAAACAGACTATTTATATACGGGTTAGCGGGTACCATATTGTGAGTTTGGAGCGGTTCGGGTCAACCGAATCCCTCTAAAACGGGTTGAAAATTGCTGATGTGGACACCCTGGAATGGTGACACCTCACCCCTAGATACTCCTTTAATATATGTATAGATATATTGTAAATCAATGAAGAGATCAAGGGATTGTACTCTTTCAAATATGAAATGACATTTTTGTTCATCCAGAACCCATATATAGTGGTATAGATAAACTTTCTGGTTTGTATAATTGTATCATGTATTTGGATCCCTCATCCCGCAAGACAGCCCCGGCCTAACACCCCTATATCACGAAGTTTATTTTAATGATCGTGAACTGAATACAATGTTTAATTGTTGACAAAGAGAATTTGGCTCTTTACTTGCTCAAGGGGAGTTCTTAGTTTTCTTGATCTTCACAATCAAAAACCCTGTCATGTTCCACGCCTTATCTATTTGTATTAATTATATATTATCTACTTATGTACATTGAAACGATTGAAATTGAAATACCAAATATTCTAATAAAATCATGTTTTGATTGTCTTGACAGATGCAATAAGGAGAGATCTTACTCTATATCTGAAACTATAGATACAAACTTATGCACTTATTTAGATATACATTTAATTCATGCATGCACCTTGAGGTAAAACAATTATAACCAAACATGGAGAAATATAATGTGAACAAGTTTATGCCTAAGTGTAAATGGATTCGTAAAAAATCATCTATATAGGCTTGTAAACGACTCAAAACGAACATGAACGAAAATATGTTCATGTTCATTCGCTTAGGTCTTAACCTTTAACCAAAAAAATGATCGGACACGAACAACAAATGAATGTGGATTTCTTGTTCATGTTTGTTCATTAAGAAAATAAACTGCCTGTTTATGTTCGTTTATTAATAGTTTATATGAATGGGTCATGAATGGAAACCAGCACAAATAAATATCATAATGCTTGTTTATGTTCGTTTGTTAATAGTTTATATGAACGATATGAATGGATCAAAACCAACACAAATAAACATCATAAACTAATCATAAACGAATGAACATTACTAAGCAAACACCGATTAAAAAACATACTTGAACTTCAATCTATTTGACCTAAAAAATAATAAAACTAGATTAAATTGTAATGTGCCTAAAAAGTTTTAATGAACATATAAACGAACATAAAAGAAGAAACTTTTATACAATTGTAAACTAAAGAATATAAATGAACGTAAACGAATGAACATAAATGAATCTAAACTAATGAACTTTACAAACACTCACAAAAATAAATGAACAAACGAGATATGTGTTCATGTTCATCCGTTTATTATATAAACAAACTTAATGCAAACTGATTCTATAAACATTCAATTCGTTTACAGGCCTACAACATGTATATCTAGAAATGTGTGATTTTGACAATCAACCGACCAATAAAGGAGGAAGTGAAAGCATATATCGACTATATTTTGACGTGCTTTTTCTTGTTGGTTTGAAACTGTCGAGTTTATTTTGGTTTGGTACGATTTCAAAAGGATGTTGTTGAGTAAATAGAAACTTATTACAATTATAGCGAGACTAAAAAGTTAAGTAATTTTTTAGTTATTGCTCTATGCAAATTAATTTGTGAGAGGCAAATACGTAAGTGATGACACATGTTTGTTTGTTTGTTAGTACTATGTTTTGATAATTTAGTGAATAATATTCAATCTTGTTGTAACCACAAAGTTGTACGTCTGGATATTCGGATATCAATCTATAATGAAGACCATATCACATTTAAATTATAACAGCTAGCATGTTCAATATTCAAAGTTGGCATTGATATGACCTCTCAAAATTTACAAAGATTCTCACTAGGGGATAACGACCCCTTTACATAAACACGAAATTAAGACGACCCTTTATTGATCCATGACAAAAGTCTAAGCCTAGATCGAAAGAAGAGTTGTCAACTAATAGTTTTAATGTTCTTTTTAGAAAACTCATTGATTTTTAGCCTGATCGAAATATATTCTAAACAATTTTGAAACGACATATGAAAGTTAGGGTTATATCATGTTAGTTCACCTTTAAAGTGAGAATTCTGTTGGCAATAAAAAGCGAAAGTTAAAAGAGTTATATTGTATGTTGTCAATACTGATTAACGGGTCTTAATTTGAATTTTTAAATTCGATTTGTCTTGGGGGTTGGCTAAATACACTCCCCTTTTTTTACTTTTCACACTCCCTTTCTAAAAAAAACATTTTTATAAACTTTCCAAATTCCATCCATTTAAAAGAAAATTTTCACTAAAACCTCCCTGCTTATATCGATTGTACTAGTGTTGAAATGTAAAAAAATACGCCGGAATATTCCACCGGGGGATTTAAATTCCTGTGAAACGCTTACCGCAACGGAGTGGAGTAGAGAGAGACCAGAGAGGGTTGCCATTATTTCTGTTTCGTTTGAGGTTTTGAGTATTGTTTTTGTGGCCGACCGGGGACCCGTGGCTGCATTGCACCACCACGATTGTCATTGATTTGCGATGTGGTCATTGAGTTGCACCACCACCACAATCGTTGTTAAAGGTTTATACCATCGCTGATTTTAACCATCACCACCGTAAGTCCGTAACTGAATTGCATCACAATGGTTCTTAAAGGTTCTACCTTCGCCTGCCGATATAAGGTTATGGTGGATAGCGTGCCGAGCACGTTGCCTTCGGCCATGATCTGCGCTATCTCCCTATCTCTTAATTCTCTATCTCCGTTTGAAGGTAGAAACCATAATATGGTTTTGAATTAATGATCTGACAAGGTGTAGAAACCATTATTTTCAATCCATGATATGTATGGAAGTTTGGATTCTTAAAGCCCATCAAAACTGAAAAGAATTGGATTAATTGGAGAAAAAAAAAGTTTGAATTATTATTTTCACGCGAGTACATATCAAGAAGGTAAAGATGATATTTATCATATTGTTTCTCTGTTGATTTTCTTCTTTCAATCCCTACATGCAGAGAATTGTTTATAGAAATTGATGGAATGTATGATTATGTATATTCAAAATCAAAATTCAAGTTAGGGAAGCGGATAAACCCCTAAAATAATTAGTGATATTTCTTAATGCAATCTTTTAAAAAGTTAGAAATATAAGGTTTGATTGTATTTAGTTAAAAACTTCAGGGGGGAAGTATAACAAGTAAAAATTAAAATAAAGCGGGTGCATTTAGCAACACCCTTTGTCTTGATATCAACATAATCTAGTTGCCATGAATGTAGAGTTGTTTTAAAAGTGGCTAATTATGTTAGGCAATAATTCTAACCGATTTAAAGAATTTGAAATACAAGGAGTTGTTAAGTCAAGAAAGATAAAGATCAAAGTTGCCTTAGTTTTACTTATATGTTTATCGGTTAGAGTTATTTTGGCTATTTGATTATGTTAGACTTGGGGTAGGATATATTAATCTCGGTTCTAGCATAAATATCTATTCATTCTAATCAGTTTGTATCTAGGTTTGCTTATAAGAAAGTGATAGATATTAGATTTTTTTTAGTGTCATGTTAAATTACATATATAGATGCCATGAGAATATTCTTGGATGTGGATCAAAAATGGTGCATTTGCTTAGCTACAATGATCGATAACGTTACTAAACAAAGGAAGAATATACCTCTAATGGCAATAACAATGAGTCAATGACAAACCTAATGCCACTTACCTTCGAATATCCGAATATTTCTTCACTTTAGCTACTGATTTGATTTAGAGGTATCATTTCTCTCATCTTATTGTAAACGATAAGTGCTCTTTAACACTTTCCTTAGACCATTTTATCCAAATTTGAATGTTCTCACTTTCAAGTTTCAACAATGAGAAAATATCATAAATGAAACAATTGTTTTTTACTATGTGTTGTGTGAGGTGTAAAATGTGAATACAATCAGTGCTGAAGCTAGAAATTATCATTTGGGGGTTTACAAAGGTAGCGAACTGACTATTATTAGTACAAGAAGTTCTAAAAACACCTATGGGAATGCCGATCATATTCATCAACTCGCCTCCTTTTTTGTTTCCTACCGAATGGGATTATTGCTTGCATTGTTTTTGTTTTGTTTTGTTTTGTAGAAAGATGTGGTGGTACACTGTGGTAGAGATGCGATAGGGGCGTATACTGCTTTCATGTTCTTGATGTTATCGGCTAGCAGAGATGTGGACGCATTGGTTGTATAATCCAACGTTGGCATCCATAGTCGGCCAACCACTACTAGCTGGGGAGTTTGTGTGTCGGGGGTTGTAGGGCTCAACCTTCTTGTATGCAAACGATATTTCTGTGTAAAACCAAAAGTTTCATTTATATATGTGCATTCTTCAATAAGCACCAAAATGTTACTAGTTACCAGTACTATTTATTAATGTACGTAACATAAAATTATAAAACAAACCTGTAAGTGGCTTTTAATTTCATCATTCGTCAGCCCATCGACCTTCATCAATTCCCTAATTTGCTTTGGTGTAGCAACTGCAAAGAAAACATGTACATTATGAGATGATATGTTTATAGTTTTTTTTTAGGTGGTCTAAAGATTTTATAAGTGTTAATAGGAAGATTTTGTAACATGTTTGACAAATAGGCAATTCGCTACCCATGACAACAAACATAAAAATATATGACACATATTATTTAGGTTTGCTAGATAGGCAAGTGAAGGGGAGTCTTGTGACGTGGCAAGCGAACTTGCCTAATCTGCTGCGGTCAGTGGCGGATCTAGAAATTAATTTCAGTAGTAACGTTTTTCATTTTTTTCATTTTAGTAGTAACGTTTTCCAAATATCGTAAAAAAAAAACAAATTTTCAACTAATTTTCCACTGCGCGCACGAAGTTAAGTATCAACGGACGCGGCACCTAGCTTCAAGCTAGGTCCGCCCCTGGCTGCGGTGGTAAGCGAGTTATTGAATAGTATGGAGGAAGACAGAAACATACCATGAGCACCCCCAAGTTGTTGAAGAGCATGGAGGAACCGTCGGTGCAGTTCCTGAGACCAACACCTCCTTTCTTTCTTATTAGATTGTCCTTTCTCTTCACCATTATTCCCGCGGTGGTGGCCACCACAACTGCCATCTGTGTCTGCTGAAGGACTAGTGGAGGTTTTTCTCTTCTCGAAAAGATGAAGAGTGCCACACACGTCTTTGTTTTCCTCCATCGACAACAACTTCTTGGACGGGAAGTCCTAAAAGATAACAATATACAAATAAACAAAAATACCCAGTAAGATCTCGCTAATAGCAGAGTCTGGGGAGGGAGAGATCTAAAACGTAGATTTGGTTTGATTAATTACCTCTTCAAGTGATGGACCCGAGGGTTGAATTGAAAGTTGAGCAGATGCAAGCCAGTCTTTGCTACACATGATCTTGGATTTATGGCATGACTCTTGCTTTTGCAGCTGATCATCAACATCTTCATTGGTAGATGTTGATTTCATGGGAATGAATTCTTCCAAAACTGGACAATCACTAGATTTTTTCACAGATTGACCATCAAAAGATTCATTAATCCCCACACTCATTTTCTTTCTGCATCTTTCAATAGCTGTAAAAGTAGATGGGAAGCAACAAACAAATATAATCTCATTAAGAATTGAATCTTAAAGCAAAAATCAACCAAGAAATATTAAAAAAAAAAGATTTGTTAAAAAAATAGATCTCAAAATTATTCATATAACAAAAAACTTCTACCTCTTTCTACACAAGAAATTCACAAAAACAAAAATCCAAAGCAATTTGTAAGAACAAAAAAAAAAAAAAAAAACACAACTATTATTTTATTTGTTTTGATTTTTGTAAAAAAATTCGATTACAAATACCCAGTTTTCTAGTAGCGATCTGCTTATGTTATAATTTGTGTACGCTATAACTTATGATCATTTACCTTGAGAAACAAGCTCAAGACAAAGAGGAAGCTCGCGTTCGAACACTTGAATCTTTCTACGCTCTTCTTCTAAAGCTTCAACATACTCTTGACATTTCTTCACTTTATCTTTAACTTCACTTGGATTATTGTAAACAACCATTCTCTTATTTCCCTAAAAACTGTCCCACACGTACTTCTAATAGATAAGACTGGCTGACAGTTATATTTAGATCAAACATAGGATGGTTTTGTCTTTAAAGTTTAAACATAGGGAATACGGTTAGTACGAGAAGAATATGATCTAAAGTGCAATTGTGAACAGGAATAAACTGGAATAAAACTAAATAGAGATATTATTTTGTGAGTTGTTATTCTTGGGAAAACCTTAGGAGAAATTGGAAGGTATCAAAGTCGGTGCGTCGCGTACCAAACGGACCTTTTAAATACAACACTATATATAAGCACAAATTAAACAATAATTTAATGTATTTTTTTTTTTATGTAAGATGTAGATAAATGTGAATTATTGTTATTAATTTGGTTTTAACATATTCATGCTATATATGGAGCGAGTCAAACAAGTGCAGCTTTTCCCGATTAAGAAAAGTCACTCATTACTATTCGTATATATTGTTTATCTAATTTGTATATATCATTTTTTTTGTGTATGATCATTGATTGAAAGTATAGAACTGGTTTGATATAATAGCCATTCAAAAGAAAAATAATGAGTCATAATATAATTAGCGGCGTAACATGCAATAGGGACGATTTAGTAGTGACGTGGCCATTAGCGGCGACAGTCGTCGCTAATGTCCATGTCGCCGCTAAAGGTTGGCATTAGCGGCGACATGGTTCGGCGCTAATAGTGACTTTCCTTGTTAAACCTTAATCCACCTATACAATTGGGACCATTTATATTAAACATTAACTATGTTCTATCTCTACATAGAAAATTCTCCTTCAAAAAAAAAAAAAAAAAAACTATGTTCTATCTAATCCAACAATAAATCGTGATAAGATTTATTGCGTTGCAATTGAGACTAAAAACAAGCAAATTAACATTTTAATACTAAATACTTAAAAGGGCAGACTATAATGTATTAAAAGAGATTATTTTTTATCTAAAACTTATCTTCTAAAGAAAAATATTGTTAATTTTAGGACGCTAGGGCACACACATTTTTAATGAAGTCCATGGAAGTAAGCTGGTGGGAGCAGTTTGATTATTCGACAAAGTGACTCCTAACGTGTGAGTTTAAATCAAGGCGACCCATTAATTGCAGATAAGATGAAAGGTGAAAGGTGCCTCTCGATCTTTTCCTGTGTTCCTTCACTTTCTTTGTTTTTGACTTTATTCCTAGCTTCTTTCATCTATACTATATTAATAGTAAGAATGCCCGCGCGTTGCCGTGGGTATTATTGCGTAGCGAGTTTCACATAAATAATTTTTTAAAACAAGCTTGGTAATTGAAGAAACACCAATATAACACTCAATATCTAAGAGCACAAGTAAAGATATAATTCTTATTAATGATCAGTCGGACAGTACAAGACTCTTAATACAGAATTGTTACAGCGCTTCGACTATAATCTATCCTTCTCAACTATATAGGAATTCTTTGTTGGAGATTGAATGCCCTTCTTTTGTGACGGAGGAGGGTATTTATAGTCCCTGAGGTGGCCTGTGATTGGTTAGAGAAGGAATGACAGCTGGCTGTACAATCTTGGCCGTTGTCATCCATGGCGTTGTCGCTCTGTCATTGGTCCACGTGTCTCGTGACTGTCCTTTCTGTACTCTTCTGTACCTCGTATATGCAGGAGATCGTGGAGCAGGGAATGATCGCCTCTGATTGGCTGTACGTCCTTTTCTTTGTCGGATGGCAGCTGTCATGTACGAGGTCTTATGCGCAGGCTTCTAGAAGTCCATGTTAGCGCCATGTATTGGCTTATGTGGAGATGTGGGGCAGTGCGCATGCGCGGGTACATATCTCTTCAGTAATACAACAAATAACAATTTACGAAGAGCAATTGATTATAAACAAAATAATTGACATAGAAAACAAGAATAATTAACGCTCTTTTAGAGAGCTCAATGTAACCCGACCTTCCTTAAACAATGATAATATTTTGGTAATAATATAACACATTTGTTTCATTGTTTATAAATTCAAGCAAAACTACGCCCAAAGCCCAACTGTTATTACATATCTAAGTCTACAAAATACGAAGCCCAATTCATCCACAAGTGGAATTGGACTTGCGAGTCCTAAATATGATCTAAAGTCTAAACCCATGGGAACCTCGATCCGTTGGGATCGACGAGGCATTGCAACTACAGACCTATTAAAATAGATCTTAATAATAAAATTATTTTTATAATAAAAGATTACATGTGTATAGTTAAATACAAACAAAGAAAAAGAAAGCTCAGACAATTCCTTTAAAAAAAAAATTAGCAGGTTATGCTTTATAACCTCCTTGAATTTGTCTACAACCAAAGTAGAGAAATCATACTAATTAAACGAAACACTTGTAGAAGGGAAACAAACCAACTCTGGTATTGACACTGACTACGCTCGTTTTGTGCGCCTTCCAACTTCAAGCGCCAGCTTGGTATCAATTTTCAGGGATATGTCAAGTGCTTTCACATTGTGTGTCAGCGCCTCGCTGCATACAAGAACAAATCACAAACAATAAATCAGAATGCATTATTATAGAATCAAATTATTTTGTTTATATTAGTCTAGTTTTTTGATAAATGAATAGTACAAAATATTTTTAAAGGTTTTCTTAAACCCATTATTACCTGGATATGTATGTCACTCTAGTTTGCCCGATCTTGTACACCGTTTCCAGGGTAACATTTCCAGACACCTGTAACACTTTAGTTTGGCTAAGATCAACTAAAAAGTAAAAAACAAATAAAATTAAAGGATGTTTTTGGATTTTACCTCGGTTTCAAACTTGCCGTTTATAAGCTCGACAAGTTATTTAAACATGGATACATCAATATCTCCATCAGGATGAGGCACAACCATATTATCCAATATTATTCTGCTTAACGAAGTAACGTTTTGGGAAGCGTAATTAAGGACCTCGTGTATTTCTTCAAATGTCCTAGTCTCCACCTCTTCATAGAAGCAAGATCGAAACAAATATAATAATTATTGGAAAAAATCATTGAAATTTCAGATATGATTTCAGACATTAGTTACCTCAACACCCCATCTAGAGGTTATATTTCTTTAAATAAATGTCAACAGATTTGAGGGCATTTGAAACACCTCCGGCTATGGAAATATGATTGTCTTTTATCATCACCATATCAAATAAACCCATCCTGTGATTCTGGCCTCCACCTATGAGTACCTGTTAGCAGAAAAACGCATAGTATTAAGAATAAAGACATGCACAAAAAACTTAGGGTCTATGAGAGAAACAAAATGGGAATAAGGAAACTACAACATCCACTTAATTACTAAACCCAATGCTGGAGCAGTCTTTCTTTTTTCCAAAATGCATGCTGGATGAGCAACATCTGCCATAGCCAAAATTACCCAATTTTAAATAGAACCTTTATAACAAGTCACGTATTTATTATAAAGATTTAAATAGTAAAAAAAAATCGCATCTAAATCAACTTATTTAACTGGTAAATGGATTCAGTTGCACAGGCCTCTCAAAACTCTAGAGTCTTACACATAAAAATAAAAATTTTAATATTCACACCTTTGTAAGTGTAGCTATCCCACTCGTCCTCTGCATAAAATTAAGCACCATTCTTTCAGCATAAATATCTTGATGTGGTACCAAAAAAAAATATGAATTTGAAGGAAACAAACAACAATCAACAACAAATATCACTACAATGTATGTAAAACACATCGAAAGTGTAGCACTAATCAAAGAATTAATAAAAACAAATGAATCGGAACATTATCTTTAAATTCCCTTGTAAAGCAAGACAATACAATTAGATTATTAAATTAAAATCAAACAAAATCTCAAACGAAACAAACATATTACCTAAACAATCAACAAACTGAATCACCATCGTTGTTGTCGGAACCTAACACCACAGCCTGACAATCAGAGAAGCAATTATCATCATGAGGACCACCATGATTGAAGCTTTTAATTGACACCATTAGGGACATATTAGAAGAAACCTTATGATATCCCATGACTTTAATTCATTGATGGAGGTTAATTAAATTGGGTTTATGGATGTTAAATGAAATGGTTTCAAAGATGTTAAATGCGACGGTTTCAAAGGTTGAATAAGGTGTATGACTTGCATTACTCATTTATACAATTACCATCAAATGTTGTACAAGAGGGCATTAAAGGAAGAAATGGGACAAAAATTAGAGATTTATACTAAACCTCTTGATATGCCATCTTAAAAGTGTGTTGAAATTACCTTTTTAGACATGCTTCATCCTTAATAAGGTAATATTAATATTAATAAGCATATAGGAAGGGTAGAAATGATCATTTGCCACTTTTAAAAGATGTACAAGCCTTAAAAGCATGTACAAGCCCTTAATGCAAAGGAATAAAACAAGCTACATGAACTAGAGGGGGAGAACCAAACTCCCAACCACGATCTGCAACCAAAGAGTACAAGTCTTACAGCATATGATACAACTCCTAAAGCTTCAAGAAACACAATCCACCTAAAAAAAACTCATCCAATAGGGGAGCACTAGAAGGATTATAATCCAAACCATCCATCCTCACACAGATCATAATCTTGACCATTCATTTTGAAAACTTACAAACCTTTTCCTTCTCTTTTTCACGTATACTCATTTTCATTTCTCTCTCTATTCTCAAGAAATCAAGAAATCTAGGTTCCTCCTTCACTCTTGCTAGGGTTCAGGTGATACTACTTTAAATGATTTCTGGTGGCAGGTGGAACTTTCAGGTATGTTCTAAGCCCTTCTTCATCTTAAGGTTCAACCACTTTTTTTAATTGTATATGTGATTCCAACAAGTCGTGGCCAACACGTTGTTCTTACAGGTTGTATTTTGGTTTCGCTTTTGGTAATTAACACTTGTAAAAATAATTGAAATTTAATACTTGATTTCGGTTGATTTTGCTGTGTTCTTTAATGCTTAAAGTTGTGGCTATCAAGTTGTTTATACAGAACAAAGATGAATGTTGGAGTGAACACAAACGTGAGGCCTATGAAACCTTTGTTAAGAGATACTATATTAGCTTCAAATTCGGTTAATGTAAATGGAATTGTGGATTTTTGTGTTGTGTTTTTTTGATAAGATTGACAAAAGTTGGCTTCTTCAAATCTTATCCACACTAGGTGTTTGATGAAATGATTGAGTGAAGTTTTTATTGGGTTGTGGTTCTTTTCTTGTTGGAAGTGATTCGGATGTTGTTTATTTACATTTTTTTCTGCTTATACGTGTTGAAAGGGTTGATTTGCAGATGCAAATGGAGGGTGAGAAAAAAAAAGCATGAGCACTTGCATTTGCTGAAGAGGTTCATTGGTTCAGTGAGAGAGATTGGTCAAATGGGTTAGATTATGGCGGAAACTTTGGTGGGCGAAACAGGTACATACCTTAACCTTAACAATCTAAAAATAAAATAAAAGAGACTTTGTTGTTGCTGCTGGTTCACTGTTTTAGTGTCATGATGGGACACAAACCTCAAGAAATGGATGAAATTATAGAAGAACACACTCTTGGTCTGTGTATATATATATATTCAAATCTGAATCTTTATTTGAAGCCAATGTATATACATAAAAATCTATTCATTAATTGTTTCATCTATAGATGGTAGCTGCCTAGCTGGTGGTTATGCCATGCAAAAAATGGTAATCATGGGAGATCTTTAAATGAAGAAATAGATTCATTAGCACTATCTATCGGACCAGGAATCAGTCATGTATCAACCACATATGTTACCATTAATCAGTTATTAGTATACAGTTCACACTTAGTTAAAATTTTTTGATGCATTAAGATATAAAGATTTGGTATATGGCTGGTTTTCTTATTCTTTGCTACTTCCTTGGGTGACATGAAGCAATAATGTTTTAAAATTTAAATCAACATCCCGGTCTTCTATTACCTATTCATATCCACGTATAAATTGTATTTCTAGGTAACTTTATTAATATGTTAGTTCTAGGTACCGTTGCGTTTACGTTTCTCTTTAAATTTTGTTAATTATTGTTTCGGTCGCCGCAAAGCGGGGGTGAACCCACTAGAGAATTGATAAATTAACTGATAACGAGTACCCCGTTATAAATTGTTGTCGCGGCATTGCGCGGGTTTCATACTAGATATCCTTAGTACCCTCTCCAGGCTCTCTTAGATACAATGGTTTAGGGCTGGAGAACGAGCCTTATACACATCGTGTAAACGCCCTCATGCCACGGTGAGATTTTTATTTTTTCTTATGTTTTAATTGAGTTTGATATGTGATGTACATCATCATGAATGTCTTGACCTGAACTATCTAAATTATGTTTTATTTGCAGGTATTACTGTGATTATTGTGACACTTACTTGACTCGTGACTCTGTAAGCCATCCATTAAATAAAATACTGTTAATGGTTTTGAAATTAGTATCTCATGTTATAGTTTATTTTAACACCTTGTGTGATGTGTTATGCTCAGTCAATAGTAACATTTTAATTACTGTAATCCAAATTGTTTTCTATTATTAGACACCTTAGTTGTAAAAGGCGCACATGAGGCGGCATCTCACGGTCAAAATTAGGATCTGGAGGCTGATATATAAAAATGATAGAATAGAACGGAAAAGTTATGAAAGGCTTAGTTGATAAAAAGGTTGATATGTAAAAAAGATAAGGGAGACCAGAGATGTGGAGTTTGGATGTAAATAAAGCTTTTTTTGTTGTACATAGAGGAACGCTTAATGTACGTGAGGCGTGCCTTTTGGCTTATGGGACCTAAATGCCTTGGAGCGGCTCACGCCTTTCGGCTTATGGGACCTAAATTTTGTTGATACCAAAAGCGGGTGTAACTTAATTACTTTTGCAAGTGATATAAAATGCAAGAATGTGTTGCTTAATTCTTGGAATTGGCTTTACCTTGTTGACTTGCGTCCTTTAATCCAACATGGCAGGAAATTCCTCATGATGATCCATCTGATTCTTTTTTCTTTGATACCGGAGGAATTAGACAGTAGACACTGCTATCTTGCACCAGTGGTGGTGAATTCACATTTCTTAAATCTTGCTATATATTAAATTGATCTTAAATTATTTTGTACTGTTCTTAACGAGTAATTTATTAAATTTCATCTATAAGATTACCTATTTTGCAAGTTTCAAAAGTGGTGATAATTTTTTAAGCTATTAAATTTCATAGGAGCAATGAGACTACTATCTGTGAGAGGGTTTTGATACATTTCGAATTGTACATCCCATTTTTATTGGCTCACATTAAGGGGCTGTTTGGTTGATTAAGTGCTGAATCATTAAGATGGTCTGAATAGTTAAGAGGCTCTGAATGGTTAAGAGCTGAATCATTCAGCATCCCTTATTAGCTTAATGGTTCAGCACTTAATCATTTCATTCAGATGGCTGAACAAACAGTCTGAATGCTAAATGATTCAGACCTGAATGGTTAAGAGGCTACCAAACAGCCCCTAAGTAAACTAAACCCATAATCAAATCATTCTATCTTCTCACAATATATAACTAGGAACGAAATCTTATAAAAAATAGTAATAATTATGAATTAGTATATAATAATAAAAACTAAACTTTGCAAATTGCAAAATAAACATTTCATGAAGGTTCTACTAAATAAAGACAACACAATGAGATATGATATATAACCTAATCTAGGTTATGGAAATATTGTAGGACTTTGTCACGCTGATTCAAGTTTTATGATTTATATAGGTTTCTTTAAATCGCTAATAAGGTACGGATTCTTGTTTCATGAATAAGAAAACTATTATAAAGGAGTACCCCAACGTATAGTGTCGCCCCCGCCGTACGCTAATAAACATGTCTTTAAGAAGATCCGCCGTCGGAGGTCTTGCTCGTGGTTGATCAACATTCGTGTAGTTCAAGATCATTTACATTACTAAATGCTTGAGGCATAATACCAATGCTACTAACTCGAAAAATTTAAGAAAAATAAAACAATAAAAATAATAAACTTTTGTAAAATGTTGAACGACTAAGAAAAGTAACAGAAATATTATACAATATATCTCGAGATGACTGATAAACTAACAGAAATGAGTGCCACGTTGTAAATTATTGCCTCCGGACATCTCGCGTGCTGTTAAGTATCGCCGCTGCATAGCGCGGGTACCATACTAGTATTTATTAATCAATATTAACATTCACAATATATTATAATATCTGCAAACGACCTTAAACACTAATAGAAAATCTGCAATTACAAAAGTTGCTGAGTTGTATTTAAAATGTTGCTAATCTTATTAAGAATTATCACTACTAAGTACTAACACGACAGTTGCTAATTTGGGAAGCAGCAATGAATCGGTAGTTGTTGCCAAATTAGCAACATTTTTTATATTGCAAGCCCCTGTAGGAGAACGCGTATATCTTCCGAGATACAATGATTGGCGCATTGTGGAACGCCGAAAAAGACTCAAGGGTCTGCAGCACATAACTCTTGTATTTTGAAAACATTTTTTACACTACTAGAAAAATGAGCAATTGCAACCAAAATTTGCGACCGTAAAAAAAGGTTGCAAAATTAGCAATCGTTTTCCGACCGATTTCTTATTAGTCGGAACATTTGTGATTGACCATAAAACGGTCATAAAACGATTGCAAATGTTGCGACCGTTCATTTTCGGTCGCAAAACAATTTAAAAATGTTAAAATATGGTCATCATTGTGGGATTTGTGACCGCGTTCCGACCGCTCAGTTTGCGACTGTCTTGACGGTCGCAATAATAGCTAAAAATATGGGGCTCACATTTTAGTATTTTACTATCTTTTGCCCCATTTAGGGCTTATATTATCCTTTACCCCCATTACCCATTTATAATAATCTGTACATCCCGGACATCAATGGCGTCTATTATACAAAATTCACCATTTGTTAGCTTCCCATAGATCCTAATTCGTCTTTCGTTGAACCATTAAAGGTGTATTTTATTTCTAATTCGATTGCTACAGATCCTATATGTTTGTGGTTTAAGTTTTGATACTCACTTAAACCTTTTTACTTTTATTACATATATGGATTGTTATTTACATCACTATTTCATTGAACAAGTAAACATCGATCTGTGAGAGTTTATGTAAATTAGGATTGTCGTCAACAGATCCTAATTCGATTGTGTCAACATCGAATCTCAGCATTCGAACGTCGTTGAACCTCACCATCGAAGTTCTGTACAATCATCATTGTGGTCCACATCGAACCTACAGATCTGCGAGAGTTTGCGAAGGTAAACCTAATTTGAATTTGCTAATCGTTGTTTTTGAACTTGTTAATCGTTTTTTAGCTTGTTAATCGTTGTGTTGAATGCTAGTTTTGAACTTGTTAATCGTTTTGTTGAATGCTTGTTGTGTTGAATTTTGATGTGTTTAGACACTTCCAGATTTGCTATTATCCTGTTTAGTATAGACTGAATCACTAGACTAGCACATAATTGTTAAGTGATTCTTGGTTTTGATCCTTGTTAATCCTTTATGTTTATGTATTATATAGTTTAGACTGAATCACTAGATTAGGATATTTTTTAGTCATTGTGATGAATGATTGTGATTGTTGTGTTGAATGCTTGTTTTTGATAATTAGGTTTTTGAACGTGTTAACCGTTATTTTTCGGTTGATCTTGAGAATTAAGTGATTCATATGAGTTGGTTTGAAATGCTGGTTGTTTTGTTTAGATCGTGTTACGCCTCGCTCGTATAGAAGGAAAACAGGCAACAAGCTCGTGGCAGAGGTTGGTAGAAGTCGTGGTTGAGGTGTTGATCGAAGTAGTAGTCGACGTGTTAATCTAAGTAATGGTCTAAGTAGTCATCAAGGTGGTGAGCAAGGTCATGGTCAAGGTGTTGATCAAGGAAGTGTTCTAGTTATTAGTGATACCGTTGGACTACAATCAGATGCACATGAGCATACATTATTGTCTTATATGATATTGAGGGTAGTGATGGTGATGAAGTGTGTTCGTTTCATGTTGCTTCTACGAGGCGAGGAAGCGCTTCCCAAGTTCAAGTTCCCGTTAGGTAACATAACATTCATTTGCATTGCTCAATTTTGTGTTTTCTGAACTTACTATTTTCACATCAACTTTCTTGAAGTTAGTGCTTCCTATAATACATTTGAAGTACATCAAACACTAATGTTGTGAGTTGCTTGGTTTTAAAAAGCGCTAGGCGCACAAAAGCGACGAGGTGTAAGTGCATCGCGCGAAGCGCATAGTGCAAAAAAGTGTGGGATTTTCGTACCCGAATCGCACAATAATTATATAATTTTTTTATATAACCCATGTATATTCCATGAATTTTTAACTTCATTTACCCAAAATATAGCTATAAATAAGGTTTTTATGTGATTTTACCTATATGTATAAGCCAAAAACACCAAGGTACAACATTTTTATGCATAAAAAATACCCAGGGTACGTGAGGCGCGCGCCTCAGGGAGAAAAGCGCCTGAAATTTGACAAAAAAGCGCCTGAGGCGCGCGCCTTTGGGAAAAAGGATAGGCGCAAAGCCCTGAGGCGCCCTAGGCGCGCTTTTTTAAACCCAGGTGAGTTGTGGGCCATTTTTTCCACATAAAAAATACGAGAATGAAAAGAGAACAACTTTTGAGTATAGATTAGTTATGTCCAATTTAGATTATTGGTTGTTACCATTTTCTTTTGCTTTTGTTCGATCAGCCAAAAGTTTGCCCTCGTCTTGCATTTCCCTTTCCAACTGTGTAAAAACCCTTTAAAGTTCTTACAATCAGTAAGAGGGGAAATGATTTTAGATGCTTGTAAACGATCAGTTAATGGTGATTTGAGGTCAAAACTTTATTCTTACTCTGATCATAAAACTCGTATAGTCGTATGTTTTTTAGATGAATATATTGTTCCATTTTGGTTACACCGATTGTTTGCTTCTGTTTTGTAATGCCTCTGTTGGCATCAGGACATCGGTTTCTTAAGTTTATCCTTCTAACACAGTTTTCCTCTTTTTTTTGCTGTTTTTGATGTCGGTGCTTATGTGGGATACTAATCTACACAGTTTGAGGTGCGAGAGATTTGAGACGCCATTAACTAAACTAACTTTAATATAACTATAATTATAGTCATGATTGTGAAGCGATAACATATTGGGATATTATCTTATAATCTTAGGGTGATACAAAGGGGTCTGGAAAGAACGATACAGTTGGATCTCATCTTGTTCCAAGTGGACAGGTGAACAAAAGCATTGATTTTCTGTATTCTAGTCGGTTTATTATTCGATTGCATATTCTTTAACTGGTGTTTTGCTCCTTTCCTTTTCTTGAATTTGCGTTGGTGTATGAATTTTGCAGTATACTCATCAAGGATCTTATGCACAAGGCATGAACTATTAGAATTCACATGTTTGATCATTCAAGTAATATCTCTGTCTCTCACTTGTTTAATCTTTTAGAGGTAGGTGTTTATGGTTTGGTTTGGATGGCTTTTAGGTCAAACATTAGTAGCGGTTTTTACTTTTTGTAAACCAAACCAAACCAAACCAAATTGTTGTTTGAAACCAAAGAAACGGGGCTGAAAAATAGCTTATAAGTTTTAAGTAAATCAAATGCTAACCATGATAAGTAAAGTATGAACCAAAAAGCAAAACAAACTACACAAAGTACAAAACATCACAGGTTAGATCTTGCATCTATGATTGTGGAAACATAAAGGATATATACCTTTTCATGTCAGACGCATATTACTATTCAAGTTGTTGGGCATCCTGATATTTTCATAAGAAACTTGACAGCCCTACTAAAATGATGTTTGAAAATATTTTTATAATTATTATTTTTCTTCTAAACGTAAACCGACTAAACCGGTTTGAACATTTATAAGAGCATGTGTTATATCTAGTGGTGAGAACTGCTACGTAGGCGCCGCATAAGCATAACCAACACTCACTCACTCAAGAGGATATATTAGGTGATCTGATGAAAGATCTACAATCTGAAGAAAAAAAAAACCGCTGCAAAGAACTTGAAGCTCAGGTAACTGTGAATTTTTATTAGGCGTAGAAGGTATGTCTTGAATAGTTGAATCTACAAATGGATTCACAACCTTAATCTTGATTATGTTATTCAATAACTATTATCCATACTTACATGTGATTGTTGGGTATGCAGTTGGTGTTCTCGTCTTCTGCAACTGTTTATGGACAGCCCAAGATAATTCCATGTTTTTAGGTGAATGGTACTTGATAGACTTCTATTTTGTGTAACTGGAAAATGAGGAAACAAAATTTTATTTCAATTTGAATTTAATAAATTTGATCTTTAACACTTTGCATTGGTTTATTAGATTGAAAAGTTGAACGCGATCATCCAAGATGTAGTGAAAGAAAAAGAAGAATAGAAAGAAAGGCTGAACGGAATTATTGCGGAGTTGGTGATGGAAAAAGAGAAAGATAAGGCGGAGAAAGAGGCTATGAACGAAAGGATGACAAACATTGAAGCGATGTTAAAAGTTAGGTTTCAAAACGTCTAATCATCGACTTACGCTATAAACATTTTATTTTGATTGTGTTTTTTATGTTAACTCAGATATTGATGTTTCAAGTAGAATGTTTTATATAACTTTGTGAATTCCCAATAAATGCTTAAATTCTAGATGTTATAAGAAGATTAAAATAGAAAATAGCTTCAAAAAGCTAAAAATCAAATAGATAAGAAAAATATTTTGCGACCGCAAAAGCGGTTGCAAAAGACAAGCGATCGCAAAACGGTTGCAAGGAAAGCGGTTGCAAAACGGTTGCAAGAAAAGCTGTCGCAAAACGGTCGCAGGTTTCTCGTTACAAACATAACCTCACAGCAGTCGCAATATTTGCGACCGCTGTTATAGTCGCAAAATATGGGTCGGAAAAAGATAACAACGGTCGCAACTTGGACGCAATAGGGCATTTTGCGTCGAGTGTTTTTCCGACTACCTTTACAGTCGTAAAACGGTCGCAAAAGGACAATTGCGACCGCTTTGCGACCGAATCGCTATCGCAATTGCTCAATTTTCTAGTAGTGTTAGATGGTGTTTTCAGTTTATTCAAAGTATTCTTCAGCTACGGTAGAAACCTTAGTTTTATACTTAAATAAAAAGAGATACTGATTAATCATTTAAACGTATATGTTAAATTGCAATATAAACATTTTTAATAACAATTTAATCAATTAATTAAACTCATAAACTAATTAGAACAAATAGACCTTCTATACTGAAACTTCGTGTGTCTGAATGTGCTGCCCAGTAACAAAAACTAAGTTGTTTACCACTAACCGGCGTAAAAAGAAATTGAGTTGTTTGTAAGTTAACCTTTTGGTAAGAACCCCTAATCAACCACTATGAGATCGACACTAATTGCCATCAGTATTAGCTGTGTCGACGTTGGTAGGAACTGTTAAAATATAACTCAAACTTAATCAAGGGGTCTATGTGAAAGTATGATCATGCATAGTGTACGTATGCATGTAACGGCTACATTGTTGAATAAGTATTCTCATGAATATCGTAGGTTGTTGAGTCAATAAGTGAGCCGAATTAGTTGCAGGTTGTTAGCATTTTTCTGTCATGTTTTAGTCTATTTAAGCAGCCTTGATCAATGTATTTTGTATTCACTTTCCTCACTATTAATCAGTAATACAAAGAAAGCATTCGACTGTAATTGTTTCATTTGTGTTCTTGTTATTATTCTTTCATACCAACAGTGGTATTAGAGCAAGGTTGTATACTTCTCTCTTTTGAATCCTAGCTATGACTGACGTGAAGATCAATAACTCACAAATCATTCCAGTATTCAAAGGGGATATGAATACTGGAGCATACGTATGCGAACTATTCTCAGATCTCAGGAGGTTTGGGAACTTGTAGAAGGACGAGTACATGTACATGGTGATCAAGACATGCAACGTGAATCCAGAAGAAAAGATGCTAAAGCCTTAGCCATAATACAACAGGGTGTGCATGACAATTTGTTTTCAAGAATTGCAGGGCACACACAGCAAAAGAAGCATGCGACACGTTGAGGCTTGAATATCAGGGAGGCACACAAGTTCAAGTGATCGCTTGTCGAGTGCTAATCAAAAAAATATTTTAAAAACAACTCCTTAGCTACAAGGACTGCAGTTTAGGGAGTAGGGTTGTCGAACCACGAGGAGTCTGTGGTTAGTGTTAATAACAATTTATAGATTAAATTAAATGGTTAAACTAAATTAATTTTATGAAGTTGATTTGCTGCTTGCATGCAAAAACAAAGTGATTGATTGAAAATTAACTAAAAACAATAATATAATGAAAAACGGTCACTCCGGGTTTCTGATTCGGTAATTTTAAAGCTACTCCATAATTAACCTAGCTAGGGAATCACATAGACATGATCCTGTTTAAATTGTTCAACCCAATTCAATTATCTTAACACTAAATACAAAATCAAATTATTTCCAGTGCAAGAAAACCAAGAAACGATGATATATTGTATCAATGCAAAGAAACCAAATTGTCTAGATCAGTCAAACATACGATTGAATCCAAAAGAACTTTAAGATGTTCACAAAATTCAATCCAAATACTAGGTATAAAACAGAGTAAAACTAATAAAACGAATGAATCATTCACCCGGAGAAAACCACGAGAGGATTAGCCTTGCATCTTGTTCATCACGGTTGCTTCCTCCTCTCTTTTCTTCGTGCCCTCCTGAACTGTTGTATGCGTCCCCTTTTTTTCGACAGCCGTCAAAAAATAATACCTTAAACCACACCACCGACCTCTCGTGTTCCAACCCAACAAGCAGCCCACTTCTCTTGTATTACCACATGCGATGTTAAACATGTGGCCTATTTCTACTTTAAATCCAACCCATCACTTTGTTGATTAATGGCCCAATTAATTCATGTTAGTTGATTCTTTTTCTTTTTGTTGTTGCTACTAGACCCATCAAAACCAACATCTTCTATCTATCTATATATATAAAAGAAAACATATATGCTGACGTGGCGTGCAATGGAGGCCTCAACCTCCCCTTGAGAATGCCACGTGACATCATAAGTGAAAGATTTTAGTGTTTTTGAACTATTTCCTTTTTTAATTAAAAAAAAAAGATAAACATAAAACCCTAAATTAAATTGAGTTATTTTAGGAAAAAAAAATTAAAAATAAATTTAAAATTTTCTCTCTCATGTATCCTCACATAATTTTTAAACGTTTATATCTTTTATATACGGGATTTTTTAAAGAAAAAAATTACACCAAATTAACGAACGTTTTATTATCTTTCCAACGAGTACCATAGTCCTATATAAAAAACGGAGAAAAATCGACTATTTTTTGTGGGGTTTCGTTCATACAGGAAAAAAACACACAAAGTGTTCATGTTATTCATTACTCATGTTTTTTCTTTTAAACCAGGTTCTTATCTACGATGTTGAAAATCAGGCCAATCGCCATGTTATCATTGGAATTTTACTAGGTATACTTCATCAAGAGAAGTTAGGAGAAAGAATCGCGCAACACTGCAACATATGGTGTCACCTTATAGCAAGGTTATTTTTTTATTTATTTAATTACATGAGTAATAATTATTACTATTAGTATTAGTATTATTAGAATGGTTATATTTTTCAACCCCGGGACGCTCCCGGAAAGAATTGATAGTTGCTGACGTGGCGTTCAATGGTGGCCTCAACCATCTCTTGATTATGCCACGTGGCATAATGAGATGCAATGATTACAACTTCCAACTTAAGTGTTTGTTTAGTTGATTAAGTTAGGAATTATAAGAGCCATTAGAATGTGAGAAATTAGAGAGATGTGATGAGTTTTTTAATAGTTGCAGCTTACATAAGTGATTCTTTAGATGATTACTGATTAGGTTTTAGATGAGGGAATATGAGTTATTACTGATTAGAATACTATGAACATGCAATGATTGAGAGATTTTGTGGTTAGTTAACTTGAGCCATTTGCAATAGGTTATCACGTAAAATTAGATTTTTCAACCCCGGGACCCTCCCGGGGTAATCAGCTAGTAATCACTATATCGATTTGTATCCAATCCTCATATTCTTTTGGTGATATTCCATAATTGCATTTAATCTGCACACACAAAACATTAGATCAAAATACAAATAAACCTCATTTAAATCCAATTATTTTCACACCATAACGTTATCATTATAATTTTCTTATTTTGATTTAACTATGCCTATTTAATTCATCATTAGTCAAAACCATTAAAATATAAAAACATACTAAAGTACTATATTTTGTAGTAATACTAATACATTGATAATATAAATAATATTTAATAATGCATGCCTAAAATGCACCATCACATACTAAACATATACAAAACTTGCATTTTAACAAGGTGTTTTCACCAACACATCATCAAGCTGTGAAACTTCAAGGATTAAGGAGAGCTTTTGAGAATCTCTCCATGTAAGACTCTGAATTGGTTGGTGATTATTTCTCTCGTGTAATGGAGATAGTTAGTCAACGGAGATCATTTGGTGAAGCAGCTGAAGACCAAAAAGTTGTTGAAAAATTCTCAGAAGTTTGTCCCCTAAGTTTGATTTCATTGTTCCATCCATTGAAGTTGCATTCGATCTGACCAAATTAACTCTTGTTCGATTAATGGGAACAAGCCATGGCTTCTTTGCCCATGGCTCGTAGTGCCTCGATGAGTATGCCCATAGGAGTCAGCAGCACGATGACACTTGAAAGCCTGCAAGGCTTCAACCTTATGCCTTAGATGATGGCTAAAATGATGGCCCATTTTCCTTAGCAACAACTCATCAGCCAAGCACTGGCTGCACACCAAGGCAGCTCGAATGGGAACAATAATACAAGAGTCGAAACAGCATGAACCAACTTTACAAACCCAGCAGCCTCTCCTGTTTCTCTCCACAATTAGCTGACTATGAATTCCCCAACAAACTAAAAATGCCATATCCCATAAAGACCTATGATGGTACCGAGGAACCTGAAGATCACTTGCAAATCTTCTTTGGAGCTTCTCGGATGGAGAAATGGGGAAACCTTGAATGTTGTCTCATGTTTATGCAAACACTTGTCGGCTCAGCCCATATCTGGTTAATGACCTTCCAGCTGGAAGCATCCGATCCTTTGATGACTTGAGCATAGAGTTCTTGGCCAACTTTTCTCAACAAAGACGTTGTGTTAAGGATGCCAGTGTCATATTCCAGATCAAACAAAGAGACGATGAGAGCCTCAGAAATTTCATTGAGTGGTACAAGAAAGAAGGCCTCACATATGTCGGTGCTGATGAAAAAAAATGATGGTTGCAGGGTTCATGAATGCTATTAACTCCAAGTACCTCACCCGAGATTTTAATAAAAGTCTCCTAAGAACCCTTGAAGAAGCCATTGAAAGGGATGAAGCACATATTCGAGGGGAAGAAGCTGTGGATATCAAAGAACAAAGAAAAAACAAGCCATAGAAAAACACCCTACATCCTCGTATTTGGTTCTGAAGCAGTAATTCTTGCTGAAATAGGCATGACTACACCTCGAATGCTTCATGTAGATGTCAATACTAATGAAAATGAAGCCTTACTCAACTTGGATCTCTTAGAAGAAGCCTGAGACTTGGCAGCAATCAGGGAAGCCCAATACAAGCAAAAGATGGAATCCTATTACAATGCTAGAGTAAAGCATGAACGCTTCAAGCCAGGTGATCTGGTCATGAGGAACAATGAAGCAAGCAAAAAGAGGATCAAGGAATGCTTTGCCATAAATGGGAAGGTCCCTACACCATCCTCGAAGCCCACAAAGGGGGATCCTACAAACTTTCCAACATTGAAGGAAAAAAGCTTCCACGCCATTGGAATGGCAAATACCTTAAACGGTTCTATGTTTAGCTTAAGGCTTTATGAAAATGTTGTTAAAACCGATCGACTTAATGTAATATCTCATTGATGAATGAATGAATCAAGTGATTCTCTTTTGGTACTTGTCTTTCTATCCTATCATCAGATTAGAACCTTGCAAAAAACTCCATGGCATGCGCCATGTAAGGGGATGAGCTCCCAGGCCACATCGCTCAATAAGTTCAAGGATTGAATGAACCTATATAAGGGGTGAGTTCCTAGATCAATTCAACTCCATGTGACTTACAATTTTTTATATATGTCTCATAGACGGGTCTGAACAGCCTACACCAATTGTTCCTTAAGTCTTCTAAACAGACTTACAAAATGCAAAAAACACTAAGTAGTGTACATAGGATAGGTGGTGACTTGTTTGCCTAGACTACCTTAAGGATAAGTGACTGCAGCACTTAACCTTTTAAGGTGCTACTGGTAAAACATTCCCCTATAAATAGAAAGACAAAACATGCAAACATACAAACAAGACAACAAACAAGCTAAACAGACACATAAATACCTAATAAAGCCTTAAGGGCTACCATTCAACCATAAAAGTGGCTTTAACAGCCACAAACCTACAAATTGTTCAAAAGGCTTTAGCAACCCTACCATACCACATAGAACCTTCACAGGTTCCCTAATAAGATATTGTTCAAACCACCACAAAGTATTTTAATTGTTTACAGACAGGATGCTAAGAAAGCTATGAATAAAGAGAAGGCATGAAGTACTTAAGCTACACTATCTGAAGCAGATGGCTTCGAAGCTTCAGTCTCTACAACAACAACTTCAACAGTTTTGGCCTTCTTCACTTTCTTTGATTTCTTCGCTTTCTTTCCAGCATCATCCCCAGTAACTCCAGAAGCATCCAAGCTACCATCCTTTAGGCCTCCCTCATCAACATCCAAGGTCTCTTCGCTGTCCCCTGAGTAGGACCTTTTCTTCGATAAAGATTCTAGAACCTCAGCACAAACAGCTTCATTTAGGCCTGGAGGCTTCAACTGCTTCAATTCCTGCAAAGGTTTACCATGAAAAGATGACAGCTTAGTGACATAAGGATATGTCAAGTGTTCCATCTTCAAAACAGACTTTTTGAAGACATCCATGGCCTTAGGCTGGTAGAGGGGAGATTGTTCCAACACTTGTCTGACTTCATGTGCTTTAAACCCAGCCATATATCCCACATGTTTTCCATGATGGAGCAGCTTCGTGTAAACTTCTCCCAGAGCAACATTAAATTCAGAGGAATGGAGAAGATAGGTAACCACTTGCTGAAAGCCACTCCCAATCAACCACTTATTATCCTCCAAAGCATGTGAAAGTGAAGCATCCAACCTCCCTTTTTCCTTTTAAAAACCTTTCTTCTCAGCCTCCAAGGCAGCCCTATCTGCCTCAATCTCAACCTTCACAGCGTTACACCTAGCAACCTCTGCTTCATGTGCCTTCTTAAGCTCATCAATAAGCAGGCCCGGCTCAAGCCCAAGCCAACTGAGGATTTTGCTTTGGGCCTCCAAGTCCTAAGGGCCCCCATAAATTTCCTAATTTTGATGATATATAATAAAAATAAACCTATATAAAAGCATATATATGGAATAGCTTAGTTGGTTAGAGCATGTGGCTATTACCACAAGGTCGGATGTTCAATCCCTCTTTCTAGTGAATTTTGTGATTTTTTTTCAGTATTTTATTTTTTTATAAATAGGGCCCCAGATTTTTATTTCGCTGCAGGCCTTCAATGTGGTTGAGCCGGCCCTGTCAATAAGACCAATAAGTGTCTTCTCCTTCTCAGCATACTCCTCAGCGTCTTTCTTCAGGGAAGCTAAGGAAGCATTCATTTTCTCCTTCTTCTTTGCAAACTCTTGCTACTCAGCCACTCTCTTCCCAGAATCTTGCAACACCCACTGGAAGCATTGCTGCAAGGTTGCAGGCTCCCATCACCATCTTAGAAAGCAAGAGATCATCCTCCATAACCTCCACTGAATCCTTCACACCAGGAGGAGCAAAATGAGCCAAAACGTCTTCACAAACGACAGATGACTTAAAGTTGTCATTGCCCTTCACACTCCAACCAGGAACGTACACCCCTTCAGCTTCAATGCTAGCAGAACTCTTAGTATTCTTTATGGAAGCAACCTTAGCACCAGAAACTTTTTTACCCTTGCCTTTCTTAACTGAAGTGCTTGGCACCTTCTCACCAGCAGCAACCTGAACTTCCTCATGATCCTCAGATTCCTCAATCTCATGACTCACTTCCACAAGCTCAGAACTACTTGGATGGTTCACATTCTTCAACAACCTTTGGCTTGAACGCCTAGTCGAAGCCTTTGAAGAACTGGGCTTCAAGAACCCCTTCACATTTGGAACATTGGTATAATTCACTCCATCGAATCTACACTTCTCATATTTCACAACCGCATCCTCCCCCGGAACAGCCTCAGTTTCCTCAAACACAACGTATGAAACATCATCACTCTTGATAAAATCCAAAGCAAACATAACTACAAGAACAACAAAATAAAAACATAAGGATCAAACAAGATTAGGAGAATAAAGTAAAAAATAAAAGTATCATACCCCGACCAGCCCTCATCGGTACCGGGTCTCTGTACTGTTTATCCCAACAGATACTAATGCCAGACAAGACTAGAAAAGGTTCAGGGAAGGGGCGAAGCATTGAAGGGCATACTTGAAGCGCCTCAAGAAAGTTTTTGTCCAACTCAGACTCAGAAGGTTCCATTTCGTTTAAGACAGCGTCAAGACGCCTCCAAATAAGCTTAAATGGGAGAATCGATTTAGACACCCAAGAGAAATTCGTCTCGGTTCGGCTCAAATAAATTTTTATTTATTTAATAATAGATATACACACAATTTATAGATAAATTCATGGCTTTTATATAACATTATATTGGATTTGGCTCAATATATGCAAACAAAATATAACTAGCGCACTTAAGTCAATAGAAATTTAACACTAGATTTAATAGTAAAACAATAAGCTATGAGGTGACAGTCTTGACTTCTTTATGTTATTAGTTGTTCATCGCTAATTGTTGCTTGATATCACACCTACGCACAATGCAACAACTGTTCTCTGACGTATGCTCATCATCTCACCAGCCTCAAGCTAAATCATTGGACACTAGGATCTCAATATTAGTGTTATAATCGGACATTTCGACCTTAGTTGTCAACCGACAATGAAAACATCGAAAGAAACGTCGCAATTTTATGATCGTACATATTACTTTACGCTCGATTCTCGCTCGACGCTTGCTCGGAAAATTAGCGCTCGAAGAATGCTTCTTCGGTTCTACATTCGATTGTAAAGGAGCCGCTCCGCTCGGTTTGGTTTGTAAACGAGCAAAGTTCCGCTCGGATCAGCTCGGCTTGGCTCGTGAACACCCCTACTCGGGTCGTCGCCCGACTTGCCCAGCCCCAAAACCGGGCCTGGGCGTTGGTTTGGTTGGGTTTGGTCCAGTTGTCCGGACTAGTCAAAACTGCAAATGAGACCCAAAATAAATAAACACAGACACACATTTATTAATTATTTTTTAAGTGGGGTGTGGGGTGAAGATTTGGTATGATTTATTGTTGTAGGAAAAAAATGGTTTTAAAATAGTTGTATTTCAAAATGATGCGACTAACTAATGTGGCATGATTTAAATTTTAGACCATAAAACCATTAGTTAGCCCGGTTATAATTATGAAAAAGGAATTTAAAATTATGTGCTCCATTATGGATATCCTAATTATGGAAAAAGACAATCAATCAGTCAATCAATCTATATATGCTATCACGTGTAACTAGTCTAATACTTATACCAAACATACCGAAAGGACACCGCTCTAGAGGTATTTAGATAACTTTTTCTAGGGAGGTTGCCGGTCGGAATCTTGTCATGACAAAATGTCATGTGCGAACCAGTGGTTTTTACCACAGTGTCTTTCGGGCAATGGGTTTCCTTTAAGTGTACCCGGGTCACAAGTATTGTTTGTGTTCACAATCGTGGACTGCATTTTATACCTATGGGTGTACCTAAGTGACCGACTTGTTGGACGTTGAAAAAAAAACTTATGTTAAACATTAACGATGGATGGTATGTGGGCCATGTGCGGCTCATTGTGTGTGTATATGTATACGTATAGGTGTATATATATATATATATATATGGGGATTGTGACGAGCCTGGCCCGCCACACCACCTCCGTGGTCCGTCTCGTCCCCTTCGTCGATCTAGTGCCGATTGTGACGAGCCTCTTTTGTGTGTGTATATGTATATGTATATATATGGAGAGGTCCATCACTCACAGCCCAGGCACGCCACTTAGGAGATAAGCCGACCCCCGGTGACGTGACGGCCCATCCCCAAGTGAGTGTCCTCTTCAGTGGCAGATCTGAGATTTTTTTTCCACTGGGTTTGGCTTGTTTTAGATGGTTCAATTTCATAGGATCAGACATAAAAAAGTTCAGGTTGGTTCAACAGTTCGAGTCGGGTTCCAAGGTTCGGGTCAATTGACAAGGATCTCTAAGCAAATATGCTCGTCTAATTTTAACTCTTTGATTTTGGTGATATTATGAAATTGGTTTTCTTGAAAAGGATTCCATAGAAGATTATTCAAATTTATTTTCGAGACTTTACTCGTTGAAGATGATTTACTTAGTGAACTTTATCATGTGAGATTAAAGAACATGGAGTTATATCCATATCTAACTTATTAAGCCTCCTAACACTATCAATTTCGGCTTATTATAAAGCTCAGTCTGGAGTTAGATACATACCTTAAGCCTCCTAACATCCCTTGATCCATCTTTTTACCTAGACCTTATCTAACTTGCTCATCTTTCCACAAATTATCCTTCTCATATTCTTCATCAACACCGCCAGTATCGCTAGAATATGGAACCTCAAAATTAACATAAATAAACCTAAAATAATTTGCACTTATTGAAGCCATCAGATGGATACATTTCTATTTTGAATCTGCTATGAGTTTTCTAATTCATATTCACAAATCACAATTTCACATAGTCTCATAGTTATAGGGTATTCTGAATTAGTATAGAAAACAAAATGTAACTTATATGGTTCAATAAAAACTTGAAACTTAAAACAATTGAACCTTAGTGAATGCAGCGGCGGTGTGTGTGCTGGGGCAACAGAGCAGGCGAGGTGGAACTTGTAGCAGCAGCGGTGTGTGTGCAAAGGCAACGAAGCGACGTTAGGGGATTGGGGAAGGAAAGGAAAGGGGGCGATGGTGCACTTTTTTGTTTAGGTTTGTTTT
Organism: Ambrosia x helenae; assembly: GCA_030844895.1. NCBI lineage: Eukaryota > Viridiplantae > Streptophyta > Magnoliopsida > Asterales > Asteraceae > Ambrosia > Ambrosia x helenae. The sequence continues at coordinate 32,430 of JAUTDX010006259.1, forward strand.
GTTGGTTTCAGAATAGTAAAACCCTATTATAGGGCTTGGACCCTTTTAAAAAAAGGAAAAAAGAATGATGACAGCAGGTTTCGAACCAGGGACCTATGCTCTACGGGGTAGAAAACTTAACCATTGAGCCACAGATGTGATATGTCAACGGGTTGATGCCAATTTTTCTTATGGGTGGGGCTTACCTTTCATGATATTTCACTAAAAATAAAAAACCGAATGGGTTTGCCTGAACCCGTACTTACCTTCTTAAATCCGCCCCTAGTCCTCCTCCATACCCACCAGTCTAA